>JZKD02S1673945.1:106613-117784 GCA_000966675.3 Picea glauca
AATTAGTGTAATTTAAAAATTAAAGTATTGTTTTTGTTTGTTTGTTAGTTTGTCTTTGATATGTGGGATTAACCGGTGGCTAAGAAACCATGACTTAGGGGCATCTAAGCCGTCAAAATCACCAACCCTTAACCCGGCCTGGCCTGAGCTACACCAACCCTTAACATGGCTGAATTTTTTGTTCGGGCAATGACTTTAACATCAAGAAATGCCTTAACAAACACTCCTTCACCCACTATTCTATACCTCACAGATAAAAATTTAAATATTAAAATATTAATATATAACATATATTAATTGATTATTAATAATGCAAAATACATGATTTAATTAATATAATGTATAAATTAAATTTCTTATACATAAATATATAATCTAATGTATTAATTAAATTATTAAATAAGTTAATACAATACTAAATAATACATTATTAAACTATTAATATAATAATAAACTAAAAATACTTTAAAACTACTTTACAATATTATTATATAAATACAAAACATTAATATATTACATTTAAAATTAAAATATCAATTCATTGATATAATATTCATTTATACATTAATTCAATTAATACAATAATCATTAATGCATTAACACAATATTCTATAAAAATACATTAAAAAACTAATAATATATTAAGAAAATATTAATACATTAAATTTACATTTTATTTTTTTAATCTACCAAGTTAATTGTATTTTATCTTTATTAATGTATTAACATTTAAATTTAGACATTACATTAATGTATTGAATTGCATTATTAAATTAAAGTATTAATACAATAAAATATTATTTAGATATTACTAAAGTATTAAAATATTAATAAAATAATTAAACATTAATAAAATAATTAAATATTAATAATGTATTAATACATTGATGAGATAATACATTAATATACTAAAGTAATAATTTCTTAATAAAATAATACATCAATGTTATATAAATTAATCTCTTAAATAATAAATACAAGTATTAAATTTATTAAATAATCGAAAAAGTAATGTAATTTATAAAGTAAAGTATAAAAAGCATTAATGTGGCAAAACAGGTTGCTCACACTTGGCATTGTATAGTTTATAAATGCTATTAATACAAGGATCTACTTTTATTTACAAAAAAAAAATAAAAAAATTATTGCATAAATGTGATGTTGGGCTATGTTTGTCATTGCAATGTTAGGCTATGTCTGCCACATTGCAACATTAGGTTCTATGCATCACATAGCAACAAGGGAATATGTTTTTCATATTGCGAAGTTTGAAAATGTTTTTCATATTATGACGTCAGGATATGCATGTATATCACATCGTGGTGCTATGGTTCATCACATAGTGATGATGCGTCTATGTGCGTAACATTGCGATGTTAGAAAGTTCTGTGCATTGTGACAAAGGAAAGATTTTTATAACATACTGAGGTATGAGCATGAACATCACATATCGATATTGCAATTTTCATCACATTGCAACGTCAGGAAATGTTCATTTCATTGCAATGTAGGGGTATGTTTGTCACATTGCGACAGTGATTTCTACACATTACATTGTGACAACAAGTATATTCACCAAATTGTGACGTTTAAAAATGTTTGTCACATTGCAACATTGGGTTCTATACATCACATTGCGAAAAGGGGTTATATTCGTCACATGTGACATATGTAAATGTTTGTCACAATGCGATATTGGTTTTAGTACATCACATTGTGACAAGGGGTTATGTTCATCACATTGCGATGTTTGGAAATGTTTGTCAGATTGTGACATTAGGATATGTGTGTAACATTGTGTCGTGAGGATATGTACGTCAAAATTCAACAACAAGGCTATGTTCGTCACATTGTGACATCTATTTATGATAATCACATTGCGATGTTACTATGTTTGTGAGATTGCAATGTTACTATTTCCATCATATTGCGACGTTACAATGTATGACTTTGTGCTTCCTATTACAATGTAGTATTTTTGTACGTCACATTATATTGGTTAATTTTTCACATCAAATTCCAATGCTCCCAGACATTCATGAGATTGTAACATCGAGAAATGATCACAAATTTATTAATACAATATTCAAAAAAACATTAATTCAATAAATACAATAATCATTAATAAATTAATACAATATGCTACATTAATAAAATAATACATTGAAAATATATTAATAAACTAATAGTATATTAAGAAAGTATGAATACGCTCAATTGGCAAGTGTCGTGATATAGCGTGTTATGTACGATGAGGTTTCAAGTTCAAATCCCCCCGACTTACCCGTGCCTGCGGAAGGGGCATACGTATGGAACCTGGAGGTTATAGTGGTAGCGGTCGGAATCGACCCCGTGTCACGCGAGTACGAGACCGGCCCAGTTGCCGATTCCGCCAGCATAAAAAAAAAAAGAGGAAAGTATGAATACATTAAATTTACACTTTATAATGTATTAAATTAATTATTAGTATTTTATTGTTATTAATGTATTGGTACTTAAATTTAAACATTACATTAATGTATTGAATTAAAATATTAATACTATAAAACATAATTTATATATTAATAAAGTATTAAAACATTAATATAGTGATGAGTTAATATATTAATGTACCAAAGTATTAAAGTATTAATTAAATAATACATTAATGATATATAAATTAATGTATGAAATAATAATTACAAGTATTAAATGTATTAAATAATAATAAAATTAACATGTAATTTATAAATTAAAGTATTAATAGATTAATGTATAATTTATTGTATGAATGTAATGTATTAATTGATTAATAGTAATATAAAGTACATGATTTAATTAATGTAGTGTATAAATTGAATTATTTATACATGAATGTATAATGTAATGTATTAAAAAAATTAATAAAAATGTTAGGATAATATTTTTTTTTCAAGTAAAAAAGATAGTACCTTCTATATTAAGTTATCAGAGAAACATTGACAAAATACACAGAGATATAGTTCTGAGCCACCAAAAATGTTGTCGTTTTACCGAAAACCAGCATAGTTTGGAAAATTGTTTTGCCCTCTATCTTGCCCAAAGGAAACCAGGACAGATGGCCATAGGCAAGTTTACATGTAACAACAACATGATTAAACATAAAAAAAACTAGCAAAGGAGAACCTAGATACCCAATGACTTGTCGCCCTTGCCTGTCTGCCACATGGACCTGGCTGGGATGGCGAATGGCTGCGCACAGAATGGACATTTCCTCTTTACTAGAGTGTTGGATTACACGTCAAGGAGAAAGTCTAAACATTGTCCCATGAGAAGGGATCTGTGCTCCTGGTCTGCCATGTGGCCTTGGAGTTCGAACACCAGAGCCAGATGCTCTGCATAGAGGAAAGGACCATGCAAGTCATGATTACCTGCGTCGTCAAAGATTTCATTCCCCACTTCCACGTTCATCCTAGCTCTGGCCTCGATCTCAGTCAGTCCTACACCGACCGCTTCCTCCTTCATCCCTGGTCTAGACTCATCCACGTTCCCTTCAGCGTAAGCCTTATCTCGAACCTCGTCCTCGATCGTTACCTGCTCAGCATGGCTGGTGGGGCTGTAGTCACTCATCCACGGTATCTCTTCAATGATACACATAGGGAATTTGTCTGCTGTCTCGTCTTTAGGACTGCTACCATCCTATAAGTCTGGCGCCATGGCTTGGGGTTCCAGGGTGGTCACTAATTCCTCCAGGAATGGCATTTCTTCAACATAACAAGTTGGAAATGCATCTGCGACGCCTCCCTCCAGACTGCTTCTAGGCTTAATTGCCATGGTATGACTGCTACGCTTTGTCCCAGTCTCAGCAATAATGGCATGTAGAGCCAATTAGTCAGCGCATTCCCTCTTCCGGAGAATGGAAGTCGTCATTGACAGAGCGCGCTCCAGGTTCTTCCTCCTTTGCCTTTTCTCTTTGTGGGTGTACCAAGCCGAGCCATGGCAAGGCCTACCTCACTTCCTGGTCATTATTATTGAGTGGTGGATAAAAATGCAGAGAGAATGCAGTGAAACGAAAGTGAGCCAAGACAATAAGGAACCAGAACTACACCAGAGCGCCTAACTAACGGGGAGGTCCAAAACGAGAGTGAACCAACTTTGTCTAGGTGCTCGAAGTTTTGAATTACCAAATGACGGATTCACCTGGCTATCCATAAACCTTGTCATGTTGAGTGCGGTATGAGTGAGAGATTTCACGCGAGGGAGGAGTCCCTCCTCCGTATAGCGGCTATAATGGCCGACTACCATCGTAAATGCGAAGAGGATGGGTGGCGGCCATCAACGTTTATGTTATGGCTCAATGCTAAGCCATGTGGAAAGGAATTGTCGCATGTCACCCCATCCGGGGCATGTTTGGACAATATTAAATAATACATTTTTAAAGTATTAATATGTTAATAAAGTAAAAATACATTAAAATTACTTTATAACATTATTAGAAAAATAGAAAGAAATAATGTATTACAATTTTACATTAAAGCCTTCATTCATTAAATAGATATTCACGAGTACATATGTTCATCACATTGCAACATTTGCATATGTTCATCACATTGTGACATCACTATGTTTGTGATGAAAGGGTTGTTCTCGTCACATTGCAATGACATGGCTATGTTCATCACATTATGACATATGTGTATGTTCCGCACATTATGATGACAAAATTATGTTTATTACTTTGCGACGTTCATATATGTTCGTCACGTAGTGACGTTACTATGGTCGTTAAGTTGTGGAATCCATTTATGTTTGTCACATTGTGACGATAGGGCTATGTTAATCAGATTGCGACATATGCATATGTTTGTCACATTGTGACATTACTACGTTTATGATGATAGGTCTATGTTCATCATATTACGATGACAAGGCTATGTTTGTAGAAATGTGATGTTCTTTTATGTTCATCACATTGCGAGGACACAACTATGTTCATCACATTGCGACATCTGTATATGTTTGTCACATTTCGACATTACTATGTTTGTGATGATAGGTCTATATTTGTTACATTATGATGACAAGGCTATGTATGTAGAAATATGATGTTCGTATAAGTTTTTCACATTGCGACGACATGGCTATGTTCATCACATTGCAATGTTACTATGTTTGGTAGATTGTGAGGTTACTATGTTTGACACATTTTGACATTTGGAAACGTCTTTCACATTGCGATAATCAGGATATATGCATCACATTGCAATGTTAGAAAATCTTCTTCACATTGTGATGATAAAGCGATGTGCAACACATTTCAATATTTGTTTATGTTCGACAAATTAACACATGTTCGTCGCATGACAACGTTCTTTTTTGCTCGACACGTTATGAAAATAATGTTTTGGTGAAGTTTTTAAAAAACAATGTAAGTGTTTCATTTGTGAAAAACATATGAATATTGAAGTGATGTGATATATTACATAAAAGGAATCTTAGAATTACACTTGTTTTGATCACATTCATAACATATGATCTTAAATTTAAACTAATTTAGAAGAATATATATAAACTTTATGCATATTCTATAATTTTAAGATATTAAGAAAAATATTTTAAATACATATTTTAAAAGAAATCTTAAAATTATACTTGATTTAATTATCCAAAAGTTACAATATGCAATTAACATAGTAAAATGGTTGGTAGTGACATACACCTAAACAACAAATAAACACATCATTTATTAATATATTATTATTATACATATTTATTAACATCTTTATTACTAAATATCATTTATTAATATTTTTATTATTAAAAACATCACTTTCATTTTATTAAAAATTAAAAATAAATAAAACTTAAAATAGATTTATACAAGATTTATTTGTTCATGGGAGTTTTGTATTTATGGGTGAATGAGAAGTACCATGCAATTTGGCCAGAATGTTGAAGAAGAGCCCATGAGACCATTTAACTATTTTCAAACCCACCAACTTATTATTTAATGTTAACATTCCATTCAATCGAATTTCAGAGAAGAGCTCATGAGACCATTTAACTATGTTCAAATCCAAGAACTTATTATTCAATGTTAACATTCCATTCAATTCATTAGCAAGATATTTAAATTTTTTATCAAACCATTACTAACTATATTTTGAACTCTGTGTGCCCATGAATATACTTTATTCAAGATAAACCACATTTATATACAGTATTGTTCTAAATGGTTTTTCTTCATTATAAATATTATTAGTACAACTGTTATTTTACAATATTCTTAATTTATTGTATAACCATATTAAATTGAGCCATTGAAATTTAAGTGAAACTTACATCACAATAAAATTAAAGTTATTGTAATTTATTGAAATAATGTTATTAAAAATATTAATATATTAAATTTCTATTATCACAATTAAAAATAAATTCAAATGCTATATTTTTAATATTAATATTTTAATTAATTTTTATAATCCATAATATTAATATTTTAAATAATTTTTATAATCAACATATGTTCAATGTATTTTATTATTTTATAATTATATAATTTAATTATTTATATTAACTATAGAATAAATAAATATATGAATTTAATATTATTGCTATTGAGGTAATTAAATTTAATTATATATATTAATTATAGAATAAATAAGTATATAAATTTAATATTGTTTTTATTAAGGTAACTAAAATATTAAATGTATTGTTATAGTGTAGAGATAAATATGTATTTTGTTAAATTATATTTAATTTAATGTTAATGTTGTTGGTGAGAACATAAGAGGTATGAAATACTTACTATGTTGTTGTTTATTTATTTTATAACTTTTATATAACATATACATTGAAATTGAAATTGTTTTAAATATATAATATATATAGTATGGAATATTTGTTTAAAAATATATTTTATTATTTTGTTGTAAAATAAATTTTAAAATAAAATAAGTATATATTTTGTTTTACATTGAAATATATTAGAAGTCAATTCCTAAAACGCCATGGGATGAAAGAGTGTGTCACCTTTGTGACACTAAGAAGGTTGAAGATGAAAAACACTTTCTCTTAGATTGTCGAGCCTATACCCATATTAGATCTCATTTTCAAAATATTGATCACACTACCAACCTTCCTAACCTCTTAACTCAACAAAAGTATGGTGATCTTGGAAAGCTTCTCTTAATGCTTTACCGAGCTACATTAATAACGATATCCGCTATGTTTAGTATGATAATTTTATTTTGATTATAAATTTTATAATAATTTAATATGATAATTTTATTTTGATTATAAATATATGAAAATTATTTTCACTTTAACCATTCATTATTCTATTTTAAATATATATTAAGAGATTAAAATAGGTAAACTCATAAATATATTAAAATTATTTCGATTTTACTATACAACAAACATAGACATAGAAGTTAAACATAGCGGATATCGTTATTACTGTAGCTCGGTAAATATACTACGAAGGAGAGCAAAACAATATAGTTAAGGAGAATAATAATATAGTTACAATAAAGTAATAAAGTACTATTCAAGTTAAAATTTTGAAATAAATTTAAAAGTAAAAACTAAGACCATTTTATTTTACTTTGATTTTAAAATTTTATTTTTTAATTTTTTATGAGTAAAAAGTAAAACATTAAATAATTCTATCTTATAAATATTGTATTCAAGGAATTCCAAGATTTCGTTTTGTTTGAAATTTTATTACGAATCTGTAATATGTAATATTTACAGGGTGGCTCTATACATAGGCGAGGAAGGAAGGACAACGAAAAGCTACACTTACACTTACATGGCTGTTGGCTCTTCTTTTTATAATTTTAGATTTCAAATCTGGTATCCACAAATCGTTTGTCTCTATGTAAACGCCTTTTAACCATTGGAAGGCTAATGCCAACGAAATCTAATTTATTTCATCTAACACAATCAAATTTGTTTTAATTTTATTAAAAATGTTAGAGAAATATATAGTCAAATCGATCTGAATCCCAAAATTTAACCATCCATTTAAAGCCTCCATGCAGTAAGTGCAGATTTTCTCCAGCCCATATCAGAAAAGGGAACACATTTATTATGAAACATATCTTAATCGAATTGTGAATATCTTCTTCAACCCATATCCCGTAGATATCTTGTGATGCACCATTTTAAAAAGGAAGCATATACATCAAAACTTGAAAAAGTAAACTATCTAACAAGTATCAACCAAACACAAAAACATATACACTTGTAATTTTTCCCTCATTGTTGCACCTACATCGATCACCGAAAGGAAGCATATATATCGAATATACGATGTAAAATTTCATTTTTGAATGTTCGGAAGGAGAAAGTATTGACCAAAAAAAAATATAAACCTAGTATAACTAGTTCGCGATTTTCCCCTCGTAGTTGCACTGCATCGATCACCTAAAAGAAGCATATACATCATAACCTGAAATTGAAAAAGTAATCTATCAAATATACCATGCAAAATTTCATTTTTCAATGTTCAGAAGGAGAAAGTATCTAGCTAAAACAAAAACAGATGCGCAGTAGCACTCTCCTTTCTCCTTGCTTGATGTAACTTATTCACTGAAACAAATGCAAATGTAACTTATTCACTGAAACAAATGCAAATGAAACAAAGTATTTCGAAACAAATATTCAGCTAAATGAATAGAGGACGGGGCAGGCTTACCATACACAGAGAAGAACACTGCAGCGAGGCTATGATAGGTGAGCGATAGATGAAGTCTGATCTAGGTAGAGGTGAGTGATTCATATATGACCTAAATGTAAATGCTCCTCACCATTGAGGTTTTAGAGTGTAACTGCAGGCCACGTATTCAAACTTAAAATCTACTTATATCCACTCCTCCCATCGTAGGTTCTAAAATTTAACAACAGCCATGTGTACGATCGCAGGATCTGAAATGTAGATGTACTTATTTCCAATCATCCGCCCTGGTAGAAATCGTGGCCAGCTTAATGAATTCTATCAGATTGAAGCAATTGTTTCATATTCTCCATGGAAATCATGGACGACACTTCAAACGTGCGGGGAGGGGAGGTTGGAGGTTGAAACGCTTCACTTCACATCCACGTGGTCATAAGCATCCGCCTTGGTAAAAAACATGACGGCGCATAAAACTTTTTAATTAGCATCCAACGCCTACTGGGCCATATCCATCCGCCCAGTAACAATAATTTAGTAAATAGTGGCATTTTTTAATCACTGAACATGGCAAACAATAATTTAGTAAATAGTGGCATTTTTTAATCACTGAACATGGCAAACAATAATTTAGTAAATAGTGGCATTTTTTAATCACTGAACATGGCAATCTGGTGGCGAGTAAGTAACTTTTTAATCTTATTTAGTAAATGTGAAAAAATAATCACATAAAGGTACGTTTCTATAAATTAACTGAGGTTAATTTATCAAAATCTCATCCATTGATTAGAAAGTAAAACTAAGAATATGCTAGCATCTTCAATTGCCAACCCTAAGATTAAAATTTATGATTAAAAAATTGAATAATCCACAAATTTCAATAGGGGGACGCCTATCATGATTAATCCACTAATTCCAATAGGGAAGAAGCCTATCCACTTAAAAATAACATTATCAATAACTACTTCTAATGATATTTAAAGATTGTTATCTTATCAAGTAATTTAAATAATTAAGTACAAGCCATATGTAGATTTTTCTTTTGTATTAACTTAAACTATTTACGTTCTCATGGGATGGTTAAGCAATTTAAGATAAGTCAAAGTCATAAAATAATTATAATAATTGATTCAGAGAATAGAAGGGATAGGGAAATTTTGGGGCACTCAAATAGGTCGGCCAAAGATTTGATGGTTCGAAGCAGGCGGTCAAGCCCCAGCTGGTTCAACAACCCCCGCCATTGTAGATGCCTTCAACCATGGAGCTCTGCAAGTTGGGAAAATTGTGCATCTAATTAAGGCAGAGAACAATGGAAATTGGGAAAATTGTGTCTCTAACTAGAAGTAGAGAGAAACACAATAGGAACACATTGATACCATAGAGCACCCAAACCAACAATATCAACACTCATGGAAATGCATTGAAATTGCTTGATTGTAAATGACTAGGAATAACCAAGATCATGAGTAGTACTTCAGTTATTGAATGATAATGGACAGATGCACCATATTGACAACAACAAAATCAGGAATAACAAAAACCTGGATCAAAGGTAGGAGGAGCAAAACCAGGAGCAGGAGAAGGACCAAAGTCACGAGCCAGATAACCACGAACAATTAATCCCAAAAAAATGACACAGCTCTGAAGCCTGAAGACCTCCCTTGGAACTATCAAGAGGCACGTGCAATACATGCATAAAGGGTCCCATATCTCCCATGGCTCAGGTTAGAAGTCCCAATTTTAGAAAGTAATTAGCCAAATAATTAAAGCCAAATCACAGCTAAATTGACAGTCGCGTGCCTCTCATGCCATAAGCCCTCACATGCATTTCTACTCACAGAGGCATGGTGTCCACCAACTTCAATTAACAACTATGAATTCACCAAGGCAACTGTGTTTTACCAACGTACATGTGGTAGCCATTTTTAAATGAACATATCATTACCACTCATGAATTTCCAACTAGGGGCACCCGTCTAATCAACATAGTTGTATCGATAATATCCATCAAACCATCTTGCTAACCTGAGTTTCATTGAACTGGCACAATGGGTTTTCCAGCGACCGGGTCATCGGTTCCATTAAGCTATAATTTCAATGACAGGAGGAACAACGTGAAGTAATGAATGAGCGGTTCTTATGGCGATGCTACTGGATAAACTGGATGACTGCTCGATTATGAAATTTGCACCCCATCTCTCACCGCTACCCCAAAAAGAAGAGACTCGTGCTACTAGCTCGAAGCCCAGCAAACCCCGATCACATGAATTTGATCAATGAGCATCATATTTGGGCATGTCGTTATATTTCATATTTCCATTAATATTGTTATCACTGAAATTTCGTCCGCACATGGCGACAAGAACTCAGCATCATCATACAGTAATGAAGTCAGTCATGGCACTGAATTAATTTCACAGCATTGCAAAAAGGTCAAAAACTATACAAAGTAACCAAAAATTGAAGGGTGCTTTACATAAGTTTGGTGCGCATGCACATGCACGGAACAAAAACATACCATGCGCGCATA
>JZKD02S1673945.1:130844-147578 GCA_000966675.3 Picea glauca
GAAAGTAGGTGAATGGTTCTTAACATGAATATATATATATATATATATATATATAATGTCACTTTACATAAAAAAAATTGAAGAACATTGATATAATACATCTCTTGTTTGTCTCGTTATATACTCTCCATATTATATAGTTTAACATGGTATCAAAGCTTTGGGGAGAACTCACATATTTATATCAAGGCAAATTTTTCCACATGCACATGTTTGGAGAAAAAGATAAGACAACTTATATGACATCATCACATAACATGGCTCATCTCAATTTCAAGGCATTTGGAATCAAACTTTGGGGTTGGCGTCTTAACAAAATTGACATATCCAAACCTTGTGACCCCACACTCCATAAAGGTGGCATATATATTTTGATTGGTGGTTGTAAACAAGTCAAATGAAGGATATGAAATAATTAAAAAGGAGAAAGTGCCACTGTAAATAAGTCGAATTGATGTGCTCTAAAGAATCTAGGGTTTACCTTGGGTACCATCCTTGGAAAGAGGGGAAGTACCTAGAGGTTTTCCCCAAGATATGTTACATATCCAAACCTTGTGACCCCACACTCCATAAAGGTGGCATATATATTTTGATTGGTGGTTGTAAACAAGTCAAATGAAGGATATGAAATAATTAAAAAGGAGAAAGTGTCACTGTAAATAAGTCGAATTGATGTGCTCTAAATAATCTAGGGTTTACCTTGGGTACCATCCTTGGAAAGAGGGGAAGTAACTAGAGGTTCTCCCCAAGATATGTTACCTGGAAAAAAAGAAGTCAAATGGATGTTATTAATTAAAAAAGAAGAAAGTGTGCAGTGGCTACACCACTCATTTGACCACTCATACAAGATAAGATTGACTTAACCTATCGTCAAAAGGAAGTTTATCTCTGACAACATTATTAGAATTAAATTGATAGTTGTAGAAAGTTTTGTTCGTTGGCATAATAAATTGGAAGATATAGAAAGATATGAGTGATGGAAAAACAATTCAATCCCACACAAATTGATCCATTCAACCCATTAGAAGGAAAAACCATTTATTCTTGAATATATAAGAAATATCTTTTTAAGTGATTGCATTAATTGAGACACTATAGTAATCTGGATTTTTTGGTAAAGTAGATACTCTACAATTCTCAGTCCTATAATATATGTTTTCAAACTCTACATTTTTAAAGTTATAAGTTTGATTTTTTAAAGGAGTCATAAAGATTTCTGATTTTCTGAGTCATAAGGGTTTCTAATATGTATTGGAGTTATAAGCATATTTTTTTTGGAGTTATAAGGAAACATGGCCAAGATTAAAAATTTCATAATGCCTATCTCTCACAAATTGAATGGAAAAAATTACCTAGTCTGAAAAAAAAAATATGGAACACATTCTGTTGTATCATGATCTTTAGGAAATAGTCACTAGGGCAATTCCAAAACTACACCTCATGCCTAATGGCTATAAGTAGAAAAATAAAGGTTCCTTACTTCTTCTTACCTTTGCTTTGGAGGATGATATTGTTCCTCATATTCATGGTCTTACTTATGCTATTGATGTTTGAAAGAAGTTAAAGAATTTGTATGAAACCTCAAATGAACTTTGCATTGTATTGTTGAGAAAAAAATTAACCAGTTTGAAGATAGTAGCATCAAATTCAGTTACACATGATGTTCAAAAACTACAAGAACTAAATAATGAACTATTAGAGATTGATACATAAATCAAAGATAATGAATTCATAACCATTATGTTCAATAGTTTATCTAATGTGTATAAGAATTTTGAAACTTCATTTTTTATATCTTCTCAAAATAAAGTTCCCACATTTGAAGACAATGTAGGATCACTTCTCAATGAAGAACATAGATTAAAGAAAAATTAACTTGAAGAAACAAACAAAGATTTTATAGGAAGATACATAGGAAGAGACCATGGAAATCATATATGCACTTCTCAAAGTTCTAAGCATTGAAATCATTAGAGTAAAAGTAATCACAATGAAGAAACTTGTTCTCTTAAGAAAAAACATGGGGCTGATTTGATCCGAAAAATACTTAGATGCTAATAATTTTAATACACATAAACATCTACTTGATTCTTGAAATAAAATGATCGCTTGACTGTATGCAAATTACATGTGAGAAACTTATTTAACCAAATCCACTTTAGTGATAATTAACTTGCAAATAATTGAACTTGAAATGAACAACAATAATGTAATCACATACACTAGTCGGAAAAAAACAGAGGTCACACAATTTGGGCTACCTCTCCGAGTCTGATTCCAATAGAGACCTTCTTTATTAATGCTCAAATACTTGCGTTTTACAATGAATTTTTCATATCTTGCTTAGATGTAGAGACATAGTGCACCTTTGGATTCCTAGAAAAAAATCGTGCAAAAGGACTATAAAGTTCTCGAAAATGTGTCAAGGTACCCCTTGGCATGCTTTACGGTGTAGCCTCACAACTTTGGTACCTTCGGGCATGAGTTACAAGACCAAACTCTGCATTAATTGGGTGTACAATCCTTGGTTCATTCGCCCATTAAATAGGGCGTGGTCCCCTTAACCAAATCTAGATTTTGTGGCATGCATTAACTATAAGTTAGGTTGTTTTTTTTTAAAACCCCACACATATATCTTGTTGGTTAAGTCGTTGTAATATTATATGGTAAGTTGGGGGTTCAAGCCCCGTCGACCACCATATATTTGAGAACCTTTTGTTAAACAATTGACATATGGTTATATATTATATATATAGTATATAGTTGAACTATATACTATATATATAGTATATGTGTGGTTACAAACTTTTGCATGAATATTATTACAGCCCCCCATGCTTTGGACTAGTGGTTACATGGTGTATATAGTTGAACTATATACTATATATATACTATATGTGTGGTTACAAACTTCTGCATGAATATTATTATAGCCCCCCATGATTTGGACTAGTGGTTACATGGTGTATACATGAATCAAGGGCTAGGGTCGAAGGCTTAGGCCCTCAGCCCTTTGCCACCCAAACAAACTTTAACACTAATTCAAATACAATGTGCCACTCATATGTTAAGTCACAAATGATGGCTTGATGGTAATGAGGCTTGTGTTATACCTTTGGGAGGTTATGGAGGTCGCGGGTTCGACCCCCGTCAACTCCATAATTTTAACATACATTAACCAATATTGGCTAATGGGAGGTTTCCACGTGGAAACCTCTCATTGGCTCTCTTATGCCACTTGTCAATGGATGATTAGACCACTTGTGCGCCACTTGTCAACTTGTAATTCATCCACTTGGAGGTACGATATGCCCATTCAACTGCCAATAATCATGTGCCATGTGTCATCCTTGCAGTGGTGAAACGTGTCACATATTTTTTCCCATGTGGAATTTGACCTTTGACCTGGTTGACTGGAACTTTGACCGCTTATAACTTTTTCACATGAACTTCATTTGAGGTGTTGTTTGTGCCATTGGAAAGATGAAGATGAGTTGTACGCATTGATGCCATTTTAGGGATGATTTGAGAAGATCAAATTTTGAGCATTACTGAACCATTCTAGACATATGTGGATGTTCCATATATTTCTATACCTCTGTGAGCATTCCCAGATTCTCCTAGATCATTCCTCCCCATTGGAAGAATTTTGTACCACAATTTTTTTTTATTACTCAACAACTAAGTGAGGGTATATTTCCCTCACCCTTTCGATCTCCATCCATTTTTATTTTCTTGGTTTTACCCCTTTAAGACAAACTCAAATATATTCAACATCACCTCACTGTGAAGTTCTCATTCTTCTATCGAGAATGACATCTTCCTATAGTTCATACAAATATTATGGAGAAAAATCATCAACTGTTGTAACCTGGATACTTTCATCTTCATCCATAATCACAAGAGGCTTATAAAGCTTCAAATTCTCAACATTTACCATTGAATACATTTACATGTAGGTTGGTAAATCTAGATGAAAGGAATTAGTACCAATCTTCTCTAAGATCTTGAACGGACCATATCAGATTAGCCTTAGTGTTTTACCTTCACATTTCATTCTATATTTTCTGATATGTAACCATACTTGATCACCGACTTCAAACTGATGATCAACGTGATATTTGTCATGCCTCGACTTATATTTGGCTTGGATCTTCTACAATTGTTCTTGTAGTTCTTGATGTACCTGTTGAATTCTCTGAATGAACCTTGTAGGTTTATCTGTAACATCCTATCCATGTTCTTTACCTGCTTCTCCAAAAACAAATTCCATAGGTGATTTAGGCAAGTTCCCAAAACATACTTCAAAAAGAGTTTTCCGAGTAGACGAATGCATGGCATGATTATAGGCATGTTGGATATAAGGTAATTGTTCATCCCATAATTTAGGATGCTTGCTACAGTATCCTCAAAGTAGATGTACCACTGTTATTTTCACCACCTCTTTCTGTCCATGTGCCCGCAAATGAAAATACGTGCTCTTATTCAACTTAGTGTCCATTAGTTCCCATAAGTGAGACAAAAACTTTCCCAAAACGTGAGAGTATCAATCTGATATAATAGATGATGGAAGTCCAAAATGAACCCATACATTAGCGAAGAACATCTGTGGCATTTATTCAGTTGTGACCTATTTCTTGCATGGAATTAGAATAAACATTTTGTTGAATCTATACACCACAACATATAGATAATCGTGACCTATCTTGGACATCGAAAAACCCCCTACAAGTCCATGGAGATACTTTCCCGTGGTTGTGAAGATACTGGACGTGGTGTATATAATCCTAGCTTTTTATTGCTAGGCTTACTTGTGGCACACATGACACACCCTTTGCTATAATTGGTAAATTTATCGTTCATTCGAGGCCAATAAAAATACCTTTGTAACTGTGAAATTGTCTTACCAACCCTGAAGTGACCAGAGATGAGAGATGTGTGAGCTTCTCTAATTACATTTACTCTTTCATCTCTTGGTATACATAGTTTTCCAAGATGATATAAAAAACTATCATGCATATAATAATATGATTGTTGATTTTCATGAGTTAATGTATCATATACTTCTTTAAAATCATCATCCCTAACATATTTCTCTACATAACTTTCATGTGCTAAAGGATTATACCTAAGTACAGTGGATGCACTAATTACTGGTCTTGACAACATATCTGCAACCTTGATAAGAATACCCTTCTTATACTTGATTACCAGATGAAATTGTTGTAGAAAACCCATCCACCTGAAGTGTCGTGACTGTTGTAGCTTGGTCCGTGACTGAAAATACTGTAATGGTTGATAATCTGTATGAATTATTTTCTCCTTTCCCTTTAAGTAATGCTTCTATTTCTTTACACTTTGTACCAACGCATACAAATTCTTATCATATGTTGGATAGTTAATCACAGCTTGAGTGAAAGTGTTAGAATGATAAGATATAGGTTTACCTCATTGCATCAAGACTATCCCCATGGCATATATGCTTTCATCGGTTTGAATCTCAAATGGATGATGTATATTTGGTAGAGCCAAAAGTTGTGCAGTGCTTATCTTTTCCTTCAATGTCTCAAAGGCCTTCTGTTGCTTACCTCCCCATTGGAATACATGCTTA
The DNA here is from genome assembly GCA_000966675.3 of Picea glauca. NCBI lineage: Eukaryota > Viridiplantae > Streptophyta > Pinopsida > Pinales > Pinaceae > Picea > Picea glauca. Next base: position 136,456 of record JZKD02S1673945.1, read on the forward strand.
ACACTTGTTAATGCATGTAGATGTGTTTCTATGTATGAGAAATTAGCAATGAATTTCCTCCAGTATTGTACTGCTCCTAAGAAGCTCCTGAATTCGGTGGTAGTAGTTGGCTTGGGCCATTTCACAATGAATTCTACCTTTGTGGGATCTATCTTTAACTGACCATTCCATACAACGTAACCCAAATATACTAGAGAATATTTGCCAAATTCATATTTAGATAAATTTATATACAACTTCTCCTTCTTCGAGAGCTCAAAGAATGTCTTGACATGATTTATATGATCTTCCCATCTTCAACTAAAGATCAATATGTTTTCTAAATAGACAATAACAAAATCATATATGTAGGGTCAAAACACATCATTCATCACTCTCATAAAGGTTGTTGGCATGTTACATAACCCAAATGGTATGACCAACCATTCAAATAGATATTGCTTGGTCTTGAAAGTAGTTTTCCATATGTCTCCTTCTGAAATTCTGATACGATGGTAACCACTTCTCAAGTCCAACATAGTGAAATGCACAAAATTCTTTATCTAATCTATTAGATCATCTATTATGGGAAGATGATAATGGTTTTTTACCATAATCTTGTTCAGGGCTCAAAAATCAATATACATCCTCCACATGCCATATTTCTTCAGAACTAATACAATAGGAGAACTACAAAGAGAGGAGCTTGGTTTGATGACCCCTTTATCGAGAAAATCATTAACTTTCTTATTTATTTATGCATTCTCGATTACTAATGACTTGTACATTCCAATGTTCAGAAGAGGGGCATCTTGTTGCAAATATATTTCATGTTCAACCTCTCTTTTAGGAGGCAACCCTATAGCTTCCTGAAACAACTCATCATAATTAGATATGATGTTGATAAATTCATGTTTATGATTTGGATCAAAACCTAATAAACAATATTTTATATCTTCTTCTTTCCATTTCACTATCATGAGAAAAAAATATTTACTTGCACTCATGAGTCTCTTCATTTTCCCTGTTCTCACGAAAGAAACATTAGTTTTGATGCAATGATATCTAACAATATATTCAACCCCTTCATTGACAAAATGATATTTATTTTCTTCTCGATAGAGCACAACCTTCCTATCAAATAGATATGAACTACCCAAGACAATGCCGCAAATGTCAAGAGGCACAACATCTAACTTGACCTCATCAAAGAACTTAGCTGTAATTGCAAACCTAATGGATGTGGATTTTTGTGATGTGTCATCTTCAATCCCAACTTCTTAAAAATTGCTTCAGATAATAGGTTAACTTGAGATCCATTGTCAAATAAAGTATCTACCTTAGTATGCTTGACTATAACTCTAACATGAAAAATATCACTTCTCTTCCTTTGTCTCTGAACCACTCTCTGAACCAATCTATGAATCCATTATCTCGTCCACTATCATATATCTATCCAAACCTGCTAAGTTTTCTTACGAATCCATCTATGTCCATACTGTCCAAGACTCTACTTGCGCAACTATCCATAATGCTGACACATTTATCACTATACTATCATGAAGTCTTGATTAATCTATCAAACTGTACTTTTGCTAATTGATTTCTCTGAATCTGTCTTCTCAAAATCTGCAATCTGCTCGAAGGATGGTTCTTTGGTCTGTCACAACTATCGCATAGACTCCCCTTATATAATATTCATATTACTTGGGAGTCTCTAAGACGGATGGATCAGAACAATCCCTTCTCTGATGTGTATTCATCATCATCTTCATTGGTAGATTCATCATCATCTTCATTGGTAGATTCATTATCTCTGTGAGCTCTGAATTATTTCTTTCTGACTGTGGATTCATATTTCACTACAATACCTGAAAGTACAATCTCTTGAACTTGTTCCTTATTTACCCGTCCTTCCTTTCTTTCAGTTATTTTCCAAACCTTTCTGTATCTAACATCTTTCTTTTTCTCTATAGAATTTTCTTCATCTCATTTTATTGCTAATCTTGCGATATCTGGTACATGGTCTTTGTTCACCTGTTCTTCCTGTTTTCTTATCCATACTTTCTTATATCTGATATCAGTATTCTCTTTCATTGAATTATCGATCATGCTTCTACAATCACTGGCTATGTGTCCATAGTTATGACATTTGTAACACTCAATGTTACATGCAACCACATAGGCACTTCTTGATTGAACATTTCTTTTATAATCCCTGCAATATGCAACCTTATGTGCAAAGTTAGTACAATAAAAACAATGACCATAAAATAAATTTGCATACCTGAGAGTGAATGATCTTTTTTGTGGTGTAGTCCTTCTGAATTTTTTCCTTGACTGATCATGATCATGACTGAAGCTTCTTTGTGGCTTGAACATGGATGGTATTCTTGAATATGTATCTTCAATAGTTTTCTTAGATTCTAGTTGACCATGATTCCTTCCTTTGAGTACTTCTGCATAACTCTTTATATTTTCTTCATTCTTCTTTTCTAGAAACCTAGAGTACGTCTCTTCATTCTCTGTAACTAATGTGGATGTTTCTATCTCTTCAACGTTCTTGTTGAGCTTGATGATTTTACTTCTCAATATGACAACTTCTTATTCAAGCTTCTCAACCTCTTCTTCTTTCTTCATTATCTGAGACTTCATGACTTCTTCTGTTCTTTTTACTTCTTCAAGCTGAATTTTTATTGTGATTATTTCTTCTTCATGTCCTTTCTCTTCTTGACCAAAATCTACCTCAAGCTGGTTTAGATCATTAGTTATTTCCTTAAGATGATCTGTCAATATCTTCTCTCTCATTTCTGCTTCTTCCCTATGTGCTTCTATTGTTATTGGATTAATCGGTAAGTGTAGACACAAACATATCTCCCTATATCCCACTGGAAACTAGAACAAAATAGAACAGAATGCAAACTTCGCCTTAAACTTCATCATCATATAAACTAGTTTAATGAGTTACAAGAACCATACCTTTTAAATGACTATTTTCCTTGCTACTGTCATCTTTGTAGCTCCTTTCTTGAGTTTGTAGAATAACAATCCTGTCCAAGAGTCACAAACCAACAAAGAAGAGGAACAAAGATCTATATATTCTAATGAATTCTATGTATATGATCAAGGAATTATACAATAGAAGACGAGATGCTTATATAGGGAAGAAATGCATTACTATATTAAGTGAATAGAAAGTGTAGAATACAACCCATGCCTTGATGTTGCAAGGTCCCCTTTCAATGGCTCTTTTCTTCAACACACACACACCTTTGCTCCAAATGCCTTGAATGAAGAAGATACACAATCTGACTTGAAGAACTAAAGAAAATCTCTAAAGCATAATCTGAAATAGAATTCTCCATACAAATATTAGCCTATTCAACCTTAGCCTTTTCCATGAGATACCCCTCTTTATATAGTGTGAAAGAGAGATGGATGAAGAGATTAGGATGATCCCACCAACTCAGAGAAGTGAGTAATATCCAAATTGATTGGATGCCACCTCATCTTTTATAAGATCCCCTTCTAGAACATTCATGAAATTTGACTATTCCCAAGATTTAAGCATCATTGCACCCTACATACTTAGTAGCATGTGATGACATCATAGTACAGGTGTAGTGCAGGATGCGACGATTAGGCAATGTCACACCCTATGTATTTAGCAGGGTGTGACAACCTTCCTTCATATGGTTTTTGGCAGAGGAAAGTAAATCACTTTTCCCATGGAGAAAGCCTCTTTAATATTTTTTGAGGAACATGCAAACATGTTGTCCGGTGATTACTAAAGTGACCAAAATAATTTGTAATAACTATGTTGGTTTCCAAACACTTCTTTTGATATTCAAGATTTTCTTCCATCTTTCTGGATTCTTCTAGTTGAGTTCTTAAGTTCTCGATGACTTGTTGGGCTTCTTCAAAAATGTGAACACTTTCCTTTTGTTTCATCAATTCTTTCTTGAGTGAATTGTTTTCTTCTCTTAGTTCATCTAAAGCACTAATCAATTCTTCTCCATAATTGTATTCATTTTCAATTAGTTTTTGTCTCATTTCCTTCATGGCCTTATATTTCAAGATGTCCACGTTTTTCACAATTAAAACAAAACAACATACCTCTCATGATTATGTACTCTTTTCATATTCTGAATCTTCTTTACATGGTGAACATAATTCTTCTTGATTTGTATCTACATCTTATTTGACATTTTTTGAATCTATGATGGGTGAAGAATAAGTGTCATGTAACTTATCCCAAAGTTATTTTGTTGATGAACATTTACCAACCTTTTCTCTTACCGGATTAGGTAATCCTTCCCATATGAAAGTCATTGCTATTTTGTTATTCTTCCTCAATTCCTTCTTGGCTGTAGTCTTTGCCCTTTTTGAACTATCACATCCTGTAACAATTGATAGCCAAATTTAATGTCCCTGTGCCTATAAAAATAATTGTGTCCTTATGCTCCATATCTCATACTTAAAACCATTATAACCATTAAACATTGGTACTCCATTCTCAGAATAATCCATGATCTTCTTCCAGTGGTTAAATTGTTTCTTGAAGGAACCAACTCTGATACCAATTGTCATATTACTGAGAGGGGGGTGACCTAGTAATAGAGAAATTTAATCCTTTTTAACCAGAGCCCAATAATCAATACAGAGTCGCCAGGTTCCATATTTCTTTTGTACCAGCATGATTGGGCTCCTGCAAGGTAATGCTAGGGCGTATGTGCCCCTTGTGGAGCAGTTCTTAGATCTGTATCTTGATCTCCTCATTCTCTAACAAAGAGCGACGATAGATTGGCCCATTGGGCAGCGGTGAGTTGGGGGTCAGATAGATGGGGTGCTTGACCTGGTAGTGCAGAGGTACCCCTGTAGGTGAGGAGAAGATATCTAAGTATTCTTCCATGACCTTATCTATTTGCTTCTGCTGTGTGGAGAGGTCGGCCACATAGACCCTGGATGTGGCTGTGATCTTTCACTTATTTTGAGAGTGAATCACGAAGAAGACAAACTTGCTCGTCTGAGAGATGAACTTCCTGCATTGCTTAGCAGAGATCAAGGAAATAGCACTAGGTGGGACTGCCTTCGATATCCTGTACAATTTCCTGTTCAAAGTAATATTAACACTACGAGGCCTAGACTCATATACAACATGACATTTCCATAAATAAGGTTGGCCCAAAAGAACATCACAAACTTCAAGAGGAGAAACATCATACAATACCTCGTCTTTGAAGGGCTTGATGCCATACGACAGTCGACACTGTTGGCCAATGCAAAGATTGCTTCCTTGGCGGAGCCATCCAATGGTGTAGGGTTGTGGGTGCGGCGTTGTTGGCAAGGCCAACCGCTTGATGACCTCTGCTGAGATGAGGTTCTTCTGGCTACCTCTATCAATGATGAAGTGAAATGGGGTGCCTTTTAGCCACATATATGAATGGAAGAGGTGCTCTCCTTCTTCTGGCTCGTATGGTTCACCAAGATGGATCTTGGTGGTAGCAATGGTGGCACTGGGTTCCACGTCAATGATCCGTCTTCCCCTTTCTAGTTCTGTCTCGAAGTCAGAATCTGCATCTGATTCATAGGCTTTCACTTCGGCTACCATTGACTTCTTTGAGCGATAGTCAGTAGTGTTGTTCCAAGGGCTCTTATGGAAGTCGCACCACTTCTCGGTATCTTTCTTTCTCTTTCCAGTGTCCTTTGCTTGTGGATTGTACTGGTTGTCTTGATACTGTCCATGTTTGCTCTGTCCTTTGTTCAGTGGGTTGGGGTTTCCCTTTCCTAGATTTTTTTGTGAGGGGTTCCTAGGCCCAAATTGTTGTGTCTTTTGTTTGAGCTTCTGCTTGATTCTGACGGCATGTCGATAGGTTGCGACCAAGGATGAGATGTCTAGAAATTTCATTTCAGTCTGGATGTATCTATGTAGAGCACCGTGATACTTGAGCATCAGATATCTCTCTAAATCTTTGATACCCAAATTGGTGCGCAAGGTATGGAAGATATTTATGAAATATGGCAGTGCTTGGTCTCTTTCTTACCACAGTGTGGTCCATTTGGTATACAGGTTGTCATAATGATGCAGGAGCATCTCTCCATGTAGCCAGCCACATCAGCATGCATTGCTTTCAAAGGATGAAGGGAGGCGCAACCTCATTTGAATTTGTATTGAATGTAATTTAAATGCTTAGGCTATTGAGCCAGGAAATCCATGCCTTTACGCAGGCTGTAGATAAGATAGGCATTTAATATGTGTAGTGGCTGAGATCTAGATCCGATCCTGGACTAGACATCCCATTCATTGTAATTTAATAGAGTAGGTGAATCTGGAGGGAAGCTCTAAGAGCCCCTCAGGTAAAAGAGATTTTAGGATATCTCATTTTGAGTTAGAGGAGGTTGTAAGAGAAGAGATGAGAGAGAGAGCTCGAGGAACACCTTGTAAAATAAAATCATTTTCCATTTTAACAAAATCAGAGATCAGTTTTTCCTACATTATTCTGTCTTATATGGATGTCTGTGTGTGTTTCTTTTATATTGTGAATGTATGTTGTAGTTGTGCATTTGCAGGGTTTGTTTGATTTCAGGTTGAGGTCTTTGAGGCTTCACACCAGGAGGGTGTGATAGAACGTTGAGGTTCTGATAGTCGTGCACAGGAGGATGAACTTTTGAAATCTGAGGAGTTAGACAGAGACGTGCTGAGGCACAGGACTGGAAGCAACAACTCAGGGAAAGACCTTTGAGGTTGTTGAACACCTCAAGAGGCAAAGCTGTGTGGCTGAGACACAGTTGCAGAAAGAACCACTGAGGATTCTGTAGGAGCTTTGCCAAGTGGGCATTGAGCATACGCACGGGTTGCATTGGAGAGGAATTCTGTTGAGAGTTATGAGAAGCTATGCTAGGTGGGCATTGAGCGTATGTGTGCAAGGAGGTGCACAAAAGAAGGAATTATGTTGAGAGTTTAGAGAATACCAGAATCACGAGGATTCTGAGAAGCTCTGCTAGGTGGGCATCGAGCCAGTGCATAGGTACATAAGGAACCAGAACTGTTGAACGTTCTGTGGGAGAAGAGCGTAGCCAGAAGGGTGGCAAGAAAGTGTGCAAGCAGGCAAAAGAGAACAGAGAACTCTTCGAGTCCTACTACTGGAAGGAAGAGTCCGTTGAAGGATCTTCATTGGGTTGTTGAACGCCCAAAGAGACTCAGCAAGAGTTTGCTTGAGAAAACAGAGGGCCAGGAAGGAACTTTATTGTCCATCTATGGGAGGAGAAAAGAAGAAATCCCAAGGGGTCTGAGTATTTATGCAAGCCCGGGAGAGATAACGTGATGTGCGCACAAGAAGACTCTGCAGAGGTGCAAAAGTCAAAAGAATCCTTTGAGGGTTAAAAAGGAGACAGGAAGATCAGGAAGGGAAGCGTTCATGCATGCACAATGAGACTCAGGTTCGTGGAGCTTGTAGAGGAGTAGGCAGAGGTTGGGACCTTTGAAAGGTTGAAATTCTTCCACATCTTGGAAGGACGCGCGATGCTCAGGAGGGAGCGACAACAATCGTTGGATCGACGGATAGAGAGATCTGGACCGGTGAGGAGATTTACGTCCAGGAGGAGCCATAGCAGGGGGAGACCGACAGCCGTTGGATCTCACCTAGAAATCCTGATAGTCATTGGATCGGGAGGAGTTGCACAGAGGTTAGCCTCAGGAGGAGGAGTGCATGAGGAGGATTGATCTGAGTCGTCAAATCTAGAGTGGACATCCCGTCAGCCGTCGGATCGAGCTGGAGCTACACAGGGTTTAATAGTCGGGATATTGGCCATCAAGAAATCGAGATTCTCGAGGTCGTGAGAATTGGGACAACGCAAGTTGCGAAATCCCGACGAGATTTGGATCACCTGTTGAAGGGACGCGTGGAAATCATCTAGCGCCATTGGAGTGAAGCCATTGGGATATCGGGGATTCCGTCGACAAATGGTTTATACATTGTGAAATCGTGATCCACGAAATCCCAATTAGTGGGGACCAGCTTTCAGAGTAGCAGAGGAGGAGGATAGGTGGCAGAGTTCGTGACGGCGAAATGGACCATTGACGGTTCAAAGGTCGCGAGCATGATTAGAGGGCTAGTGCATCAAGGATTGGCATATCAGGAAATCCGTGGATGCGGAGACATTGCATTTTGAAACCATGAACCCCGAAACCCTGATGGAAGGGCAAGGATGCGGTCACGAAGTAACGGTCACGTGGACTAGGGGTTGAGTCTGGAGAGCTAGCCACAAATTAAAGCGCATTAGCAATCGGAGGATCGGGTATCCAGAGGACGTGCGCACATTGTCATCGCAAGTGCTGAAACTCCGACAGGAGGTAATCCCGGATAGGAGGAAGGACCACAGTCACGGGGATCTGGTCACATGGACCAAAGGGTATAGCCCGAGGGGCTAAGGCCAGGGAAGGAGCTGATCGTGAATCGAGAAATAGAGAAGACAAGAGTTCTCGACAGTGAGAACCGTGAAAGATCGAACCCTGATAGATATTCTGGGATAACCTCGGTCAAGTGAAAAGGCCGTGAGGAGATAAGAAAGGACCTATGGAGTGCATTTTGCAGCAGGATTCCCGCAGGGAATCTAAAGAGCCACTTCGGCTCCGAAAAGAGGGGATTTGTAATCGATCCTGTGAGCGGGTGAGTGGAGGAACGTAGGCTTACCCTCGCCTGCATCAAGTGGTATCAGAGCTATTTCCTGCTTGTATATTTCAGGTGAATCAAGAGGAAAGTAGAGGAAGACAGAGTTGCTAAGGACTCTGTAATGATTGTTTGCAGGTAAGCGACAATCAGGGAGACAGTCAGCAGGACTGTGAGAAGATGAAGCTGAGCACTCAGGATTGTATGAGTGACATCAATAGATCTATCAGGGAGGCAGACAGGAAAAAAAAGACGGCTACTGAAGGCCGTAGGAAGAAAAGCAAGGCAGAAAAGATTGCAGAGGAAGAATAAATGGATAGAGAGCTCTATGAATTAAAGGAAGACATAGAGGAGTTCGAACTACGGATGTGGCAGGATAGGAGGAGGAGACGGATGCGTGAATTGCCCATGGAGAAGGAAACAACAAAATGGCCAGTCAGGGAGCTGATGGTCAAAAGACAGCGTAGGCTGTTGAGAAACTGGTTGAGGTATGCTGAAAGCCTCAAGGCCACAGAGGAGGAGATGGTTGATCATTGTTGGCCAGAGACTGGGAGAGATCTCGATGATGATGATGATGAAGAAGATAAATTGGGATCGTCTGATGATCTCATAGACTGCCAGGAGGGCAGTGGAGAGTTTCCATATTGCCAGATGGGCAGGGGAATAGAGGATGAATTTGGATTAGCTGAGGATCTCAAGGAATTCTAGGAGGGCAGAATAAAAATTACAGTTTGCCAAGAGGGTAACAAGTTGAGATCAACTGAGGATCTCATGGGCTACCAGAAGGACAACAAAGGAATTTTGCATTTCTAGGAGGGTAATGAAAGGATATCACTGTGGGATCTCGAAGACTGCTAGGAGGGTAGTAGAAGCATCGAAGACTTCTAGGAGGGCAGCAGAAGCATGTCAGACTGCCAGGTGGGCATCGAAAGCGTATTGAATTGCCAGGTGGGTAGAGATGAGCACTTGAGGCTATCTGAAAGTCTCACAGACTCAATGGAGAGTTCAATTCAACAAGGAGTGCTGATGAAGATATCTGAGATTGTATCGGTTGATCTCGTAATCTGCCAAGGAAGCAGTGGAAGCATCCCATATTTCCATATGGGCTACGATGAGCAGATGAGACTGTATGGAGGTCTCATAAACTCTGAAGTGAGTTGGATTCAACCAGGGGAGATGACAGAGCATGTGAGATTAAAGGTGAATTTGGATCAGTAGAGGCAGCTGACAGAGGAAGATCAGAATGATATTATGAAGATTGGGGGAATCGAGTTATTCCTACCATTTTCCTAGGAGGAGGCAGAAAAATGTGTTGCAGATGATGCAACAACAGAAATAGAGGAACAGTCAGTCGTGACTGTCCAAGGCGAATTGGTGCAGATGGTGTAGACTACCCAAGAAGAAGAGAGAAAAGAGAAAGAGAATTCTGAGGAACGACTCAATGACTTCATCCAGCAAGCTGAGAGCGCTATAGTGTTGGAGATGACAACAAAAGATGCAGAAGCGGAAGAGGAAAATGAGCATTCTGAGGAGTGGCTCGATATTTTCAGCCGAGAAGCTGAAAACACCGCAACACGAGAGATTGCAGCAGCAGACACGGATAGCATATGTTTTGCTGATATGTGGGAATAGATTGAAGCCCTGGAGGAAAGGGTAAAAGTGTAGGGAAGACACATCCAACAGGTGAAGTTGGAAATAGATGAGAAAGGCGTGGGGGATCATAGTGATCTTCCCGATGGCCAAAAATTTTTGTAGCCGAGGAGACTGCAGGAACTGGACCAGCCAAGGGAGTAGCTGGATGAGGTGATTGAGGAGATCATAAGGTTGATGGTAAAGTCAGCAGACACTGCCAACGAGGAGAGGCTGAGCAGAAGAGCCACAGCAGCAGCATCGCAGCGGAAGCAGCAGCCGCAACAGAATGGAGCAGATGGAAATCTCCAAAGACTGATTTGGGATCCAGGAGGATTTCCAACAGCTACGGGGGAAGCTCATGAGCAAGAGCTCATGATTTTTATAGCTGTGGAGTATGATGCAAGAGCATCTCTCCATGTAGTGAGCCAGCCAGCCAGCCATGTCAGTATGCATTGCTTTCAAAGGATGAAGGGAGGCGCAACCTCATTTAAATTTGTATTTAATGTAATTTAAATGCTTAGGCTGGTGGAACAGGAAAGCCATGCCTTTGCGCAGGCTATAGATAAGATAGGCATTTAATATGTGTAGTGGTTGAGATCTAGATCCGATCCTGGACTAGACAACCCATTCATTGTAATTTAATAGAGTAGGTGAACCTGGAGGGAAGTGCTAAGAGCCCCTCAGGTAAAAGAGATTTTAGGAGATCTCATTTTGAGTTAGAGGAGGTTGTAAGAGAAGAGACGAGAGAGAGAGATCGAGGAACACCTTGTAAAATATAGGCATTTTCCATTTTAACAAAATCAGAGAGCAATTTTTCCTGCATTATTCTATCTTATATGGATG
>JZKD02S1673945.1:187524-200956 GCA_000966675.3 Picea glauca
GATTCAAAATGAAAATGTCTCCTTGGTATATATAGGAGACTAGGAGGTATAATTACAAATAATGGCCTAAAGCCGACATAATTAAAATAACATTACTAATATAAATTACAACTAACGGCCTAAATCCAACATAAATAAAATAGCATTACTAATCTAATATGCCCCAATTAATGGGTAACGAGCCAACATTAGGGCTTAACAGATATCTTCACCAATACCTTCACTGAGCAGAAGTTGCATTCTCTACAAAGTAGTCTTGGAGTGAAGGACAGAATTTCCTAGCAACTATAGTTCTTCTTTTTACATACATTTTACCTGGAGGGGGGGTTTTCCCATGAGGTTTTACCTATTTCGTCACTTTATTTTCAGTTTATCCTTTGTATTTGGGTACCTAACATGGCCTCGTTGTCGAGACCCATTCTTTATTTTCACCATAGTGATGTTCAGGGAGGGTGTTGGAGTTACTTCACACACACCTATGATTTATTTTTCCTAAGGTTTTTCCTTTTTTATTAGTCATAATTAGTCTTTATCTAGTCTCCTATATTTTAAGGGAGAATATTCCACCTGGAGAATATTCTCTTTCAGTTGACACTTCAGTTTGACTAGTTGAGTTGATTTTAGATGCTGCATTGGTTTTGTCACCATGCCACATTGGGATCATCACCATGATAATTCAATATTGCCTTGGTATCATCACCATACTAATGCATTACCCTTGATTCCTTGAGTTAATTCCTCACTACTCTCTGTTCAGTCAGTTGACTAAAGACTAGTTGACTAGTTAACTCAACTAAGTGGCAGTTCACTCCCGTAACTGCATGAGAGACTAAACTAGATGGAATTTCAATCACATAACTATTGGTGTGTGTCCATATAACTCTAGACCACCACTATGGCACATTGGTTGTCCTCCAGTGCGCACTCATTGAGTTATATTGAGTATATCATGTGTAAATTATTCATTATTCACAACGGTTAATGATAATTCTTTCATTCTTTCTCTCCTTCTTCTTCTTTCTCCAATTCTCTCTGCAAATGTGTGTATTATTGTTTATCTAGATCTATTTTGTGTAGGTTCAACACATTTACACAATATTCCTTGAGCCATACATACCATCTCCATACTTTCTTATATTACATAACCATTTAAAACTATTAAAGAGGTCAACATCATACTAAACAATATAAGGTGTTGCACCAACCCCCATATCCAAGTATAAGACTATAAGTTGATCTCATCATAACAATTAATATATCAATATTTCAACTAATCACATATCCATTTAAGGAACTAATGATATCAACTCATAACAAGCAATATGGAAAGATTCCAAAACTACCTTACATTTCCATCACAAGAAACTATAAGAAGTTCAAACCCATAATTAAGAGTTAGATAAGATAAATTATATGCTATATTGCATATCCATATATAAGGATAATTAAATAAGATCAAGTTTTATTTGAACAATAAAAATAAAGAACCTCATATTGACTTGTAAACCTAATTAAAATAACTAAGGGAAGACTCAACAATAATATAAGAATCCAATGTCAACTTACAATTCCATTCAAGGTATTAAGGAAGACCAAATCTTATTTCAACCATATATAAGAATGCAATTTCCATCTTAAAAATTCATTAAAGGAGTTAAGGGAAGACCAACCGTAATAAGTAAATGGTAGTAGTCAACTACCCTATGTATCCATTTAAGAATTAAGATAACCAGGTCTTATTAAACCATAAATAAAGCACTCACATGCTAACTTATAAATCAGTTTAAAAGTTTAGGAAGAAAAATCTTAATTGACCATAATTAAATAATGTTCAGAGGCTAAATCACATATTTATAGTAAGGAACAAGAAGGAGTTCCATAATCTATCCCAACCCCTAATTCGGTGTGCAGAAAAATCTGAAATTCGTTCCAGACCTCAATCTGGCCCTCCATCTGACACTTAATAGACCCTCTATCCAACACTTAATCTGGTCCTTCATCTGAAACTTAATCCCGTCCTCCATCCAACATTTAATCCAGCCCTCCATCCGACACTTAATTTCTTATAATTTAAATTAATTTTAAGTGCAACAAAAACAATTTTTTATTAATTGTATAGCTTAGAGGGAGGGACAATAATTTGATGCAGGGTCTGTCAAGAAGTGGCAACGACATGTAAGAGGTGAGTGAACGTGTATATTCCAAGCCAATCAATAATTACAAAACTCCCCTTTCTTGGTGTTAACTCTACGAATGTTACCACTGTTTAAAACATGGAAAATCAATACAAAATAGTTAACTGGAAAATGGGAAAACCAGACACGGACAGGTTAAATAACATTGTAGTTTCAAGACAGAAGTTTTTCATACAAAAATTAATACGATACCTGATCCAACCCTTTATCCGTCCCTTGATCCGACCCTCAATCCAACCCATGATCCGGCCCTTGATCTGACCCTTGAAACAAAACAAAATTTCTGATAATTCGAATTTAAAATTTACAGGCAATGAATCCATTTCAGAAGTGGTTAAACTTTAATGAAGGATCATTAAACGATTGCAAAGACACTCAGGAGGTCAAGCTATGGTTATAGCCCCAATTTCATTCTCAAATTAAATCCTAACACAATAAACAAATTTCCTAGATTTACAATTAAGGAAGCAACAAAAAGGAAAATTGAAAATCCTGGGTAGCAATTAAAAAGGTAGCTTCCGAGAGGCACTAGAAATTGATTTTAATAATTTACTTGAAGGAACATGGATGTCACCCCAGATTGCATGATGATCAGTTGTTTTAAATAACTAAATTTTTTCGTTTATATATGTTTCATTCATTCTAATCCTTCAAAAGAATTAATTGTAGGATTGAGGTATTGCAAACAACATAAAAATCAGGTATATAAAATCATAATAAAATCAAGAAATCAACTGGATTATAATATATATATATATATATATATATATATATATATATATATATAAGTTCTATCATTAAGCAGAAAAATAAAAGTAATTCCCAATATCGGTCCAGGATTAAGAACAATCACATCACAGTCACGATGGGGATAGAATCTTACTTACATTCAATAACTACAAAAATATATCGTGACTAAAGGGTTCCTACACACGGGGTTTAAATTTTAAATGGCAGTATCAAATGGATCTCAAAATTCCGGACTGTAATTTAATTTGACAGTGAAATAAAACTTCAATTCTGGGTTATATATAATTTTAGGAATCATTCACAACATATTAAGATATCATTTATGCCATCCAAATATGATAGAGAACTTCAACTCTTTAAAGTTAAGAAAACAAATAAAGATGTGTTGATCAACAATGAAAGTCATTCTCGGAAAATGCTAAACATAATTATTTATAGACATGCAATATTTGTTGGTACTAAGAGAGGGGGTGAATCAATATCAAGTACAATTTAAAAACCATTTCAACTTATACTTAAACAATTCAATTATATCCAATGAGAAATGAACAATATTATAAGAGTTACACCAATACACCACAATACACCATGCACAATATATGAGAAATAATCAATAGTTATTGTTCAAGGGAAGTAATGACTTCCAAAGGTAGCTACAGCTTCCAAAAATAAAGGGAGGGATAAACCTCCAAGAGGAATATATAATCCTCCAATATCAAGAGAGGTTTGACCTTTCCATCCTTTCCCCTTCCTTCCACCCAAGAATATATGAGAGATAAAAAAACTTTACATTAAATCGTCACCATCAACCAACCATCACATAGAATCTAATAATGATTCCTGAGACTTCTTCAACTTCTGTAATTCTTCAATTGTTGGAATAATATGATGCTATAGATAATATTACTCAATGTATTCTTTGAAACTCTTCCAAGTTTCACTCCTTGAATCCTCCCCAAAAATAAGTTATAGAAATAATGGTAGACTTTATTCAATTTTGGTTTATTCAGGAGAGCGAACTTGTAAAGAATGCCCTGCGCTCAATATTTAACATAATATTCTAAAACTCGCACATAAGAAACTATAGTATGTACTATTTCCAATTAAATTGGTCCCACTTCATTTGTATTCTCTATGAATAAGGTATGACTATTTTACCCAGAACACTTGTTTATTGACTAGCTTCAGGATTGGTCAAAAACCCTATCTTCCATAGAGTGTATCTCCATACTTATAGCAAATAAAGAGATGAAACTTTTACCAAGGGTATCTTGATATGTATTCTCAATACCATATCAGTTTCACCATATGAATCATTCTATAAATAAAGTTATAGAAAAAATAATAAGATGACCTAAAAATAACATACCTTAGAACACATCTCCAAAAGACTTCATCCTCCCTTGAAATTTGGTCTTCTTTACTTCTAATTTCTTCTAAAATTAGACTTTTGTATCAAATGAATGTATAATGATATTTATTTATACCATTTATGTCACTTCCTTTTAACATAAGGGCTGACCTGACACTTTCTTATTTTGTAATTCTTTCTTTTAATTATCTTCAGGGCCTACATGTACTTCCTTCTTCAATTCACTTTGTCATCTTCAAAAATTCATTTCTCCTCAACCATGAGGATCCATGTGACATGCCACATACCACTGGAAACAACATGATGTATACTATCCATACATGGGTGTTGTATCTGCATGTGCATTGTCCTTCATGTCCAAATACCTTCATCAATCTTGCGGTCCAAAACCAATGACTAGGGTTGACATCAATGACAACAACCAATCTTCCAACAATATCCCCCTTTGTCATTGATGGCAACACTCATGATCCCCTTATCATCATGATCCCAATTTATCTCCCCCTTTGAAATCAATGGCAAAGGGTAGGGCTTCTCCCCCTGAGTTTAATGGCAAAAGATAACATTCTTCTTTGGGGTTGCTCCCTCTGAACATGTGGCACTCAATAATACTTCATCCTTATTTTTGGTCTTTGAGCCTTTTTCTTCCTTGGAATCCTTTTGTGTGGCTTTTGTATTCTCTCTCTTCTTCATGTATAGGATGTATATGTTGTTTTGTCTTCTTGTTGTAGTTGCAACCAATCTTCTTGAGTTATTTTCTCTAATTTTACATTTTCGGGAGTCAAACATGAGAGTGTATCCTTGATCACACATTTTACTAACACTGAGTAGATTATGCTTCAAGTCTTCAACCAATAGGACATTCTTTTCTTTTACATTTTTTATTCCAATATCTACTGCACCTTCTCCAAGTATTTTGGTAGATGAGTCACCTCCAAATGCAACATTGCCACCCTTTCTCTTCAAGCTGATGAATTTGACTCGATCCCTGGTCATGTGTGAAGAACATCCACTATCTATGTACCATTAATATTCTTCTTTACATTCTTCAGTAGCTAATGCCATTCGAAAATCTTCATTGTTTGGAATGTCTTTCCTTCTCCATCCGGTGGTTGGCATAGAGACACATTCATTCATATATCTATAATCTCATGCTTTGTGACCAAGATAATTACATTTGTAGCATACAATATGTTTTTCCATCAATGGGGAAAATGAATTATAACTTATGTTGACAAATCCACGATTATTTCCATATCTTCTATTCACACAATTCATGTTTCTTGCGTATTTGTTCCTTTAATTATTTCTGCAATTAATTGCCTTATGTCCAAAATTTTTGCAAGTATAACAATGACCAAGAAAGAAATTTTGATACCTTGGAGTAAGTGTCCTTCTTTGTGATGTAGTCCATCTGGGTTCATGACATACTCTTCTGTAGTTTCCTTCATATTGATTGAATCTTCTTTGATTCCTGAAGGTAGGAGGTCTTCTTGGATATTCATCTCTTTTGTAATCATTTGTTATTTCTAGTATCCTAGTCCACTTCTCATCAACTTTCTGTGTAGCTCTTTCTTCAACCTTGTTGTTGGTATTTTCATATTTTTTGTATGAAGTTTCACCCATTCATCCAAGATGTTTTAAGTCTTTTGGCACTTGAGATTTTCTTAATTTCTTCCTCAATGAGACAACTTCTTGTTCAAGTTTCTCACAATCTTCTTCTTTCTTCATCATTTGGACATTCCTTACTTCTCCTATTCTTATTTCTTCTTTGAGTAGAGTTTTCAAGGAAATGTTTTCTTCTCTTAGTTTCTCAAAGTCTTCTAATTGTTTCTTCAAGATTAAAACTGTATTTTCACAACTACCCAATTCACTTCTTAGTTTTCTATGCTTGTCTTTGAGCTTGCTATTTTCAATCTCAACATGCTTCATTTTTTTAAGATTCTCATCTTCTTGTTGAATAATTTATGCTTCATGATTTTCTTCTTCTTCATTGTACTTTTCTTATTCAGTGTCATATCTTTCAATCCTTGGATGAGGACATTCAAATTCAACATGTCCTACTCCTTCACAATTAAAACAAAAGAACTAACCTCTATTTGCTTCTTTGAAATCTGAAATGTTGTAATTTTCTTCAACTTATTCTTCTTCTTCTACTTATTCCCTTGAATAAAGGTCTTGTAGCTTGTCCCAAATCTCTTTTTATGATGCACATGATCCCACCTTTGATTTCACCGAATCTGTCAATCCATCCAGGATGGTATCTATTGCCAATTTGTTGTTCCTTTTTGCTTCCTTCTGAGCTGTAATCTTTGGTTTCTTCAAAGCATTGTATCCTGAAGCAACTGAGAACCAAACATCTACCCCAAGAGATTTCAAGTAAGTTTCCATTCTATTACTCCAGTATTCAAAATTGCTTTCATCAAATGGTGGAATCCCATTTGGAATTTTGTCTTCCATTTCTTCTTAAGATTTTCCTTTTAGTGGTTAAACTGTAGTGAAGGTAACCTGCTCTGATACCAATTGTTGATACTGAGAGGGGGGTAAATCAGTATCAAGTACAATTTAAAAACCTTTTCAACTAATACTTAAACCATTCAATTATATCCAATGAGAAATGAACAATAGTATAAGAGTTGCACCAATACACCACAATACACATTGCACAATATATGAGAAATAATCAATAGTTATTGTTCAAGGGAAGTAATGACTTCCAAAGGTAGCTACAGATTCCAAATATAAAAGGAGGGATAAACCTCCAAGAGGAAGATAAAATCCTAAAATATAAATAGAGGGTTGACCTATCCATCCTTTCCCCTTCCTTCCACCCAAGAATATATGAGAGATAATAAAATTTTATATTAAATCATCACCATCAACCAACCATCACATAGAGCCTGATAATGCTTCCTGAGACTTCTTCAAATTATGTAATTCTTCAATTCTTGGAATACTATGATCCTGTATATATTATTACTCAATTTATTCTATAAAACTCCTCCAAGTTTCACTCCTTGAATCCTCCCCAAAAAGAAGTTGTAGAAATAATGGTAGACTTTATTCAATTCTAGTTTATTCAGGAGAGTGAACTTGTACAGAATGGACCACGCTCAATATTTAACATTAGATTCTTAAACTCACACACAAGAAAATAAAATCCATATGATTTCCAATGAAATAAGTCCCACTTCATTTGGATTATCTATGAATAAGTTATGGCTTTTTTACTTGGAACACCTGTGTATTGACTAGCTTCAGGACTGGTCAAAAACCCTATCCTCCACAGAGTGTATCTCCATAATTATAGTGAATAAAGAGATGAAAATTTTACCATAGGTACCTTGATATGTCTTCTCAATACCATATCAATTTCACCATCTGAATCATTCTATAAAAAAAGTTATAGAGAAAATGGTAAGATGACCTAAAGATAACGTACTTTAGAACACATCACCAAAAGACATCATCCTCCCTTGAAATCTGACCTTCTTTACTTTTGATTTCATCTAAAATTAGACTTTTGTATCAAATGAATATATAATGATATTTATTTATACCATTTATGTCACTTCCTTTTAACATAAGGGCCGACCTAACACTTTCTTATTTTGTAAGTCTTTTTTTTAATTATCTTCAGGGCTTACATGTACTTCCTTCTTCAATTCACTTTGTCATGTTCAAAAAATCATTTCTCCTCGACCATGAGGATCCATGTGACATGCCACATACTACTAGAAACAACATGATGTATACTATCCATCCACGGGTGTTGTATCTACATGTGCATTTTCCTTCATGTCCAAATACCTTCATCAATCGTGTGGTCCAAAACCAATGACTAGGTTTGACATCAATGACAACAACCAATCTTCCAACAATATTCTTGAAGGCATACATACAAACTCTAGATTCATGAGCTATGATTATAATATTAATAATAATCAAGAATAAATATTCATTTCATAGTTTATAGCATCAAGAGATGATTACATTGTAACATAATAAGACTTACATTTATGTACAACATGATCATATATATGCAGGAAAATAAAACATACCACTAATCAAATCGACTTCATTACAGGCAACCAAAATACAAAAAATAGTTTCTGTTACAATAAATATCCAATAATAAAATACCATGACCAATGAGTGTGAATGATTGAGTATTTCCTTCATAAAAAGGTGCTCCTCCCTTTCTCCCACTTTCTAATTATTGAAACTCCACCGGTACCTCCTAGCCAACACTAGGGGTACTCTTCTTCCCCCTCTCAAGATGCAAAGGGGCCAAGCACACACAAACCAAAAAATACTCTAGCTCCAACCTTGCTTCGCAAGGTAGAGCCACCACTCTAGATCAATCTTGGTATCTCAAGTCTCACAAGTAAAACCAGTCAAAACTAATTTGGGAGCATAACCTTACCAATGACCGTTGTGATCCATTTCCCATCTCAACCATTTATTTTATAGAATTTTTCTGACTGACACATGTACACATGCACAATTAATTAAATTTTTAATTAAATAAATTTAGGATTATTCCCCCTCACACTTGGCACACTCTCCCCAAGTTGCATAGGTAATTACCAATTTTATTTTAAATAAAATCCAATTTCCCTCACATTTCCCAAATGTGTTCCTTAAGTCATTCCTAGTTGTCTCTTTATTCCCCAGATTCTAATTTAGTGACTAACTCCTTAATAAATATTAGTTAGAGTTAAAATAAGAGTATTCCTCTATTTAGACTAGTGGTAGCTAGACTCTAGATACCATTCTATGTGTACACCTATTCTCTCATGATTTATTCCCCTTTTCCTTTAAAATTCTATTTTAGTATTTTCTTCCACACATCTTCATTATATTAAAATTTTAGATTTATCTCATTTTTTTTTAGATTGATTTATCTCTAATATTTTATTTTATTTAAGTCCCATAACTGAACTTAGACTTAGTGATGCAGGAGCATCTGCACCTCGTCATGCGAAGATGCACTTAGAGTAAGGAAAAGACCACAGGGTGACGCCAACATCACGGTTTTGACCATTTTGATGAGCGCCGCCGTTTACATAAAAGCCTCCATATTTAGGCGTACTTGTATACTGAAATAGACCACGAGAAGATAAGCTCTCGTCCTTGTACAGCAGAGGCACTTATTAGATTTAATGCAGAGAGAGTAGATTTAGTGCAGGTAGATAGGACCATTAAGTTTAGATTTGACAATTTAGCTTTTGAGAGGGAAAACAGGATAAAGACACCCTCCTTTGTATTATTGGATTAGGGTAGATTTAGTATCAGCATTAGCATTGAGGAGAAGGAAGGAGAACAGGCAGAGAGCTGGTGGAAAATCCCCATGTACAGATATTGAGTTAATAGAGGAAATTGATTCAAATTCCATGGCTGTGATTATTCTCTGTATACTRYTAACTTTATGTTGTTGTATGCTTGCTTCTTGTTATGCTTTCATTATTTATGCTGCATATGTGATCTCATGGCAGATTAGGAATCTGGGAGAAAGGAGGGAATGAGTTTCGCTCATTCCACTGATTGAACCAGGAGATTCCTGCATAGAGTGAAGTCGAATCCCTCCGCATAGAGTGCGTTGAGGAGGCTACGCAGTTAAACTTGGTTCTCCTTAGCTCAGAGCGTTTTGAGTTATTCGAGCCGTGCAGGTGAGTGCAGGTYGGATTGGAACCTCCRAAGCAAGTCTGAGTTGGWAAAAGCSCKGGAGGGATAGCACCTTAGTTTCCACTTGYACTGATAAAGGTGGGGAACGRAGGAAMTCTTYAAGAGGAAGAGAATCGAYGACTTKAAATTCTCATAGAGAWTCACTGAAGCYGTGATCCGACTTATAGGTCAGATGGACCGGGAGTTCGCGACGAAGGATTCTTGTTTCTCATAGGGTGAGATCACGAGGATGCGAAACGCGACGTCTCGGAACGTTTGCATGGTGCACGTCGGTAATTGATGACGTGAGAAGTGGTCGCGGGATATCGGATCTCGAGATTGGTAGGCCTCAAAGTCTGGCCCCAGAAGCGACGAGTGAACGAGATTGCGAGATTCCGAGCTGTGGGCATCTCGGGACTTCGGATCTCGGAGGTTGAGCGTTCGGTGGCTTAGAATCGCGAGTCGCGATAGTGCAAGGTCCTGACAAATAGAGAGATAGGGTCAATGCTAATTGGGGGAATCGGGTCTCGGAACCCGAGAGTCAAGTTCCCGGTCGCGGGATTCGCGAAGCCGCGAGAACCGATCCTTCGTTAGAATAATAGCAAGGATCGACGTAGGAAACTGTGGGTAGAGACCTCCCGAGGGAGTTGGAAGAGCACCGACTCTTCGGGCCACGGGGAAAAGAAGGTCCTGGTGGAGCGACCGTGTCGTCGAGGGCAAGGGTTGCGTCAAGAGTGGTATCAGAGCCTGGAACTTGTTGGGTATTTTAGGTGAAAGGAAAAGGAGCATTCCGATACACACGACTTGCGTCAGAGTTCTTTGCTTCCTGAAGCAGGGACAAAGAAGATATAATGTCACCGCGAAGAGAAAGGCAGTCTCCTGATCGTGAGGACAGGGACATGTGAAGAAGAGGTAGGCACGTAGGACATCCAGCAGGGAACCCAGAGATGGAACGACAAATACGAGATCTCAGAGCGAGACTCAAAGATATGGAGGCCACCCAGAGGCGTGGAGCTGGTACAGCAGAGTTCAGTGATCCTGAGGTTGAAGAGGAAGCTGGACACGACCAAGAAGAGGTCACTGCAGAAGATGCCTCGACAGAGAGGTTGATCAGGGCCATTTCGAGGATGGGCTCAAAGACAAAAATGGACATTCCCATCTACGAGGGAAGTCTAAATGCTGAGGAGCTGTTGGATTGGATCCGAGCACTCGACACCTACTTCGATTATGAGGATATTGCAGAGGACAAGAAGGTAAGGCATGTCATCACGAAGCTGAAGGGACATGCAGCCTTATGGTGGGACGAGCTGCAGGCAGACAGGCGTTCCAAAGGCAAGCAAAATATCAAAAGCTGGGATCGGATGATCGCCAAGTTGAAGGTGAAGTTCATTCCAAGGGAMTACCAGATCACTCTGTTCAGGCGCATGCAGAATCTGAGACAGAAGTTGATGACGGTGAAGGAGTACACCGAGGAATTCTACAGGCTCAACATTCGAGTTGGTCATCGGGAAAGTGATGACGAAAAAGTGGTGAGATACCTGAATGGCCTCAGGTATGACATTCAGGATGAACTGAGCATGCTGACCATCCACACAGTTGAGGATGCATACCAGATGGCTCTTAAAGCCGAAGAAAAGCTGAGCCGTAAGCAGGGGCAGCGAGGGCGAGGCGGAAGCCAGCCTAGAGGTAAGGCGGTTTCCCAGAAAGAAATCCAAAATCCCAGAGAGGATTGGAAAAGGCCTCAGGGTAGAGCTGAGAAAGGCGGAACCTCACAGCAGAGGCAGCAAAATTTTGAGCCAAGGAGGCAACGACCGGATCAGCAAGGAGACTATGCCGATGCAAATACATTTCCTCATACCTGAGGTAGAGGAAGAGGCAGAGGAGGAGTTATCACATGCTTCACTTGTGGTAAAGACGGTCATAAAGTCGTAGACTTTCCAGAGAGGAAGATGGACGGAGGAAAAGCTCACATCGCTGAGGCGCAGCAGAGGAGTGATGTTGAGGGCGAAGATGCGGACAGCGGAAGATTGCTTGGGATGCATAAAATTATTTTGACGCCTGAGAGAGAGGTGGACAGCTCAGTGCAAAGGAGCAGACTGTTCAGGATGGCTTGCACAGCTAAGGACAGAAAATGCAAAGTCATCATTGACAGCGGGAGCACTGATAATCTCGTTGCCGCGAAGATGGTGGAAAAGATGGAGCTGGAGACAACTAAGCACCCGAGTCCATATAAGGTCTTGTGGTTACAAAAAGGACATCGGGTAAGTGTCACTAAACAGTGCTTAGTTAAATTTAAAATTGGAAATTATCATGATGAGATCTTGTGTGACGTCATTCCCATGGATGTATGTCACATACTGCTGGGTAGACCATGGCAGTATGATAGAAATGTTGTTCATGATGGGAGGATGAACACATACACTTTGGAGAAGGATGGGAGAATACATAAGTTGCTTCTGATAAAGGATAAGTATCAGGAAGTAAAGCCGGAGGCAAGTAACCAAATACTTTTCATGAGTGGGAAGGAGCTTCTCACAGAGCTGGAGAAAGGTGAAGATCCACAGTTCTTTGTTGTTAGGAAACCGAGAGTTGTCTTGACAAGCACGAGGATGGACAACTTGCCAGAGGAGATTCAACAACTGCTTGGAGAGTTCGCTGATATCATCGTGGATGAACTACCTTGTTCGTTGCCACCGATGAGGAGTGTGAGTCATCACATTGACCTCATACCCGGAGCAAGCCTACTGAATAAGGCAGCGTACAGGTTGATACCTTGAGAGAACGAGGAAGTCAAACGACAGGTTCAATATCTGCAGGATAAAGGACTAGTGAGAGAGAGTCTGAGTCCATGTGCCGTCCCAACGGTACTGAGCCCAAAAAAGGATGGAGGCTAGAGACTGTGTACAGAATCCAGAGCGATAAATAAGATCACCATCAGGTACCGGTTTCCATTGCCAAGGATGGATGACTTGATGGATTTCCTGAGCGGGGTGAATTATTTCTCCAAGATTGATCTCAAGAGCGGATACCATCAGATCCGAATGAGAGAGGGAGATGAATGGAAAAAAACATTCAAGACAAACGAGGGTTTGTATGAATGGTTGGTTATGCCGTTCGGGTTGACGAATGCACCCAACACTTTTATGCGGATGATGAATGAAGTCCTGCGGGAATTCATTGGCAAGTTTGTGGTAGTGTACCTGGACGATATACTAATCTTCAGTAAAACTAGGGAAGAGCACTTAAGGCATTTGGCCACGGTGGTGAGAAGAATGCAGCAGGAGAAGCTGTTAATAAATTTGAAGAAGTGCTCATTTATGCAGACAGAACTTGTATATCTGGGTTTTGTAATATCGGCGAACGAGTTGAAGATGGATCCTGAGAAGGTAGAGGTAATCAGGAAGTGGCCATCGCCGAGAAATGTTTTTGAGGTACGGAGCTTTCATGG
>JZKD02S1673945.1:220730-233495 GCA_000966675.3 Picea glauca
CAGATGGAGGGAGAAGACTATGATGATTACTTGTTCCAGTAAACTAGACTTATCTCTACATGAGTCATTATATCATCCACAACATCCATGAGTTGGAGTTCTACATCAGATGAATACAAAGAATGTTCTCTAGAGAAATTGAATAAAGAGTGTATGAAGAGAAATATCAAGACTTTGAGGCATACCAGAAAGAGACCCTTATATGCAAAATAGAAGAAGATAACTTGGTGGAAGAACCTCCAGTGCACAGCAAAAGTGTGGTGAATATTCCCTATAACATCAAGATGATTACTCAATAGATCAGATCTCATGATGACAGAAGAAGTGCCACATGGATATGTTCCAGTTTTCCAACAATGATATACTCTATTGTTCATATCTACATAAAGCCTTCATAGTGTTCTAGACTAAAGTACATTTGAAATAAATCATTACATTATCCATGATGAAGTACAAAAAGGAGAAAATGGTTCTCCAATACATAACACCACATATTAGCAGATAAGCAGACATTTTTGGTAAAGCTTCTATCCAAGATGAAAGAGTTTGCGTACTCGAGATGGAGCTTGTGGAAACAACTTCCTTATTGAAAAATGAAGAATTGAATCCTAGGTTGGGAGGGAGCACTGGAAAATATTATTGAAGACATTCATTGAAAAATAGTCCATCTTGGATAGATGTTTTCCTATTCAGAAAGTGGATTGAGATTTTTGACAAATAGTGACTTCCCATTGTGGTTAACATGGGAAGTAGTTTGATTGCTGATGTATCATAGACAACGAATTCCCATTGTGGTTAACACGGGGAGTGTTCTAGGGTAGTCTCTTTTATTGAGGGTTACTCAAGAAGACTGGCCCACCTCGCCAGAAAATGATTTCTCATTGTGGTTAACATGAGGAATGGTCTGTTTTTGGAGGTTGATGCAGGACAGTCTTTTCCTCTTGTGGTTAACAAAGGAAATGGTCCAGACAGTCATTCCTTAGGGTTTATACATTCTCTCTAGGGTGCACTTTGATTAGTGTAGAAGGAATGGCCCAGGGTGGGGAATGGTCGAGGCTCAACAATCAAAGATAGACATTCCTTAGGGTTTATACATTCTCTCCAGGGTACATTTTGATTAGTTTAGGAGGAATGGCCTAGGGTGGGGAATGGTCTAGGCTCAACATTACTTAGGGTTATACATTCTCTCCAGGGTGCACTTTGATTAGTGTAGGAAGAATGGCCTAGGGTGGGGAATGGGCTAGGTTCAAAAAATAGGACAATTATTCTTCCTTACTTGAGAGGAATAGTCCAGATATCTCATTATCTACTCCGAGGGAAAATATTCTTTTAGAGCTCATAGATGTGAGTGAAAGATTGGCCCAGATGATTCAGTTTATATTATAACATTGTTTCTGTGCAGGTTGCTATCAGATGTTTATTATGAAGATTGTATGACAGTAGATGTAGACTACTGTGGTGGATATGTTCCACTGTTCATGAGGCAGATATTCTTTCATAGATCACAGATGTGAGTGAAATATTGGCCCAAATGATTCAGTTTATATCATAACATTGTTTCTGTGCAGATTTCTATCAGATGTTTGTTATGAAGACTGTATGACAGTAGATGTAGACTACTATGGTGGATATGTTCCACTATTCATGACTATACATTGTTGATCAAGTAATTGTGTGTTACTTGGTGTGTTAGTGTACCACTGGACAATTGTGTTCTATTTTTGTCCTGATTTCCTTGAAGACTATCAACAGTTTATTGGAGATAATCATCATCTAGACGAATAATGAACATAGATTTTCCGGACGAAAAATGGTTCAAAGAATTTACTCTTCTATATTATAAGAATGGCTCTTGTATCACTTTATGGTGTGAGTGACTTATCCAACATCATGTTTGATTACTCAAATGAAGTATGGTTTCGAGAGATGATGCAGCTGATGGTGATGGTGATGATCATGATCTAGTCATGAGATAGTCTAGATGACTATGTTGATGCTACTAGGTGAATGGTATTTTTTTGTGCTCAAGACCATTACCTATAATACCTCCCTAGCTAGGAGGGAGTGTTGATATTATGGTATTTGCGGGAGGTATTTACCTCCATTTGTTAACTTGACAAGAATAGAAGACTTCAGGAAGCAAGAGAATCCATAATGAGTTGGCTAATAGCCCTAGAAGTCTTGTTGACTCAAGAAGATAATTTATATTAGGTTATTAGCCTCCAAGAAAAGAAGTTGGCTAGAAATATTAATAATATACTAAACAAACAGGAATCCAGAAGGAGAAGTCGGCCCCAGTTAAGTCTGCCAAATTACTATAAATACAGGGTGCCAATTCTCATTTGTCACATCTTATAATTGCAGAAGCAACAACTGGTGCGCACTGCAGTTCTCAGTTTGGTGCGCACGTGTGGAGGAGAGATACAGTTGTAGCTATTGCAACAACCTGTTTTCAATGTTGGCTTGGACTATCTCTTAGCTAGGGTTAGGACTATCTGATCAGCTATTGTTGGTATGATATCCTTGGAGGAAGATGAGCTACACCTTGTTTGGCTATCTAGACTAGGGTTTTCTTTCGGAGTAATTCTCAGTCAAGGTTAAGGTGCTCGGAGGGTGGCTTCAGCCTATGGTTGGGTGACAAGGGTATTGTCAATGGTAAAATGAGCACACATCCTTCATATTCTAACATGCACATGACTAGCCAAAAATTTTTGAGTAATGGAGGCTAAGTTGGCATCCACTCGGTACCATGGTGGTCAACAAGGTAGGTCAACTTGTGAGAGACATACCTTCCACATAAAAACTCCATTTGAGATAATTTTCACATCCTTGGAGAGCTCTTGGTGTGTCAAACAATGTTGATATGATACAATTTTTGACCCCAAAAAGTGTCATTTGATGAATCAAACTGGATCTGGAAGGTTATGGACCCCAAATTTCCAAACTAGGACCTACCACTAAAATGGACAATACAAGCCAATTCCTCCAATTTTTCCACCTATAAAGTACCAAGATAAATGAAAACTATATAATGTTCCATTTTGTATTAGGTGTGGGTTGAGCCAAAAGGTACAAACTTGTTCTCTAGAGCCACCATGAGGATGGCCATGTTGCAAGAGATGTGAGTGATATGTGCTTCCAGCTTTGGAAATCTCCCCTCCGACTCATTACATGAATTATTATTGTACTAATTCCACCATGGTTAGAGTTTTAGGACTTCTTTCTCATTCCAATTTTTGGATACTACAAATTCCCCTCGAAAAAACCAAAAGAAAGCTTCTCTAATACCAATATGATTTTTAAATTGTTATGGATATTCCACTGAAACTGTTTGTCACAATATATCTTACAATATTATGAAATCTCTTTTCATGAAGAGTTTTATTTTATATTTCATATTTAATTTTACTAGCTTGAGGCATGAAATAATAAAATAAATGAGAGTGAAGTGAAATAATCTGGGAAAATAACACACCATCCACACAATGAACACAAGATGTACCATGGAAAAAACCCAATACAAGAAAAATCCAACTAGAAGGTGAGGCCTATGCTTTGATATTTTCTTATCACTTATGAAATTCAAATACAAATAAAGTACACTCACTATGGAGTTTCCATGGACAAACTGGCTAGTATGGCTTCTACAGGATCTTCCACTTCCACTATTCTACTCCAAAATACGAATCTCTAGTGCTCTTCTCTACTATGGAAAAATAAACAATGAAATAAGAATGTAACCCCCTTCCTTTCCTAGCGTCTTGGTATTTAACATGGTCATATAGCCATATACAATTAAGATTAGGGTTTTTTCATGCATCAACTCACAATCAGGGTTAGGGTTTTGGACCCCCTATATTCTTCTTAAAATTACACAGATGACTAGCTCCACATGCGTGAGTATTGGAATCTAATGTGGAATCCACTTGGTATCCTCATGGTCAACAAGATAGGTTAACTTGCAGGAGGCATAATTTCATTATACAAACTATGATTAAGTTGATATTCAAATCGTTAGAAAGATATCTATTGTAGAATAATGTTGAGAGGATAGGAACTTTGCTAGTAGTTTTTTTACCCCCAAAAAATATGGTTTAAGGCCTCAAATAGACTCCAAATTTTTCTAAATTATAAATCACCAAAGAAGGACCTACCCGTAAAATGGGCCCTACAAATCCATAGCTCAAATTTTTCTAGCTATAAAGTACCAAAATAGATGAAAAATTAGTAGTAGTCCCACTTGGCTGTTGTCCTTTCAACCGAAACTACCAAAGTTCATACTAGCCACCTCTCATTATTCTAGAATTTTTTTGCAAAAATGTATCTTTTTCTAAATCTTCTTATATGATAGTGCTAAATCCTCTATGGTTGGTAACAATTGTTGATCACTTTATTGATCCAACATGGAAGGCCCATATACTTTTAGATTTTCCACATTCACTACTAAGTAAATATGCATATATGGGGGTAGACCAAGTCTATAAACATTATCACCTACATTATCCAATGCTTCAAAATGACCATACCACATAACCTTGATATTGTTACAAAGATCTCATAGCCTTTCTTTGTTTTGATGCAACCAAACTTTGTTTCCCACCTTGACTGCTCTCTCAGTTCTATGTTGATCATGTTAGGCAGGGATGATTTTAGGGGCTAAATTTCGCTCATGGGCTAATTTTCGATGGTTTTTTCAAAAATGAGATTCACTATTTTAAAAATGATTCACCCAAATTCTATAGGATAAAATTATTTTACCTTAAAAATAGCCAAAAATTTATGAAAACTATATAAAATACTTAGAAATTTGAATATTTTTACAAAAATATCGCCAAACATTTATAGTTGACATATTAAGGATTAGCAATATTCGCCAAGGTTTCTACATTTTAAAATAAATTTCCATCCTTAAAATCATCCCTAATGTTAGGTCTTGTAATCCTTTAATGATTCTCCTATAATGTATTCCCTCAAACCTTGTTTTCCATATACAACATCTAATTCCAAAGGTGGAAAATACCCAAAGTAAGTTTCAAAAGGGTACTTACTGGAAGAACTATGGACTTGTATGTTATAAGAGTGTTATATATAAATCAAAAATTCATATTAAGTCCTTAGATGCTTCTGATTATAACCCATTAGAAGTTGAACGAATGCCATGTTCACTAATTCTATATTCCCATTTATCTGTGGCTGGAAAGTTTTAGATCTCTTCAATTTGGTTTCCATCTTCTCCCAAACTGTAGTCCAAAAGGCATTGAGAAATCTAGTATCTCTATCTAAGATGATGCTCCTTGGTATCCCAAAGTGCACCCAAACATTTTCGAAAGAACATTTTTCCTACATCTTGTCCCTTGATCATATTTTTACAAGGTATGAGAATGCACATCTTACTAAACCTATCAACTACCATATAGAAATTAGCATATCCCTTCCTTGGTTCTTGGAAATCCACCTATAAAATAAATGGACATGCTCTCCCATGGTCTGGTAGGTACATGTAAGGGATGGTATAAACCTTTCTTCTTATTACTGATTTTGTTGGTACAACAAAGTATGCATCCTATAATAAACTGAGCTACACATTATTTCATTATAGGCCAATACACATACCTCTAGAAGTTGGTGATTTTCTTCATAACTATTGGTTGTGGAGCCTCATTATCTTTCCAATTCAAAGGTTTGTTTCAGTCATGCTTGGACCCCATTCTGTAACCGGGGGTGTGGGGGGTTTTACCCCCTACAACTATCTCCAAGGGGGGAAACGATCATTTTTGTACCCACCTTGATGAGGAACTCGGCGACAGCGCCCCTGAAGCAAAATTTTGGGAAAATTTTTCTTGTAAACTATTGTAATTTTGTAGTCAATCTAGACCGTTCATTATAAGGTCACAAATCTGATGGTAAAAGTTATTTTAGGGATTGTTTCCCTATAAGGAAACCCTGTTTTATGAGGGAATTGTATTTTGGTTGTGTATGTGTGTGAATATTGTATTATGAGAGAAGATATTGTGAGAGAGGAAGTTACGATGTTTGAGTTGTATGTTGTATCCCTTCATTTTGTTGGACAATAAAAATGAAGGATTTAAAAATTTCTATGGTGGATGTAGCCCACACTGGGTGAACCACATGTATCTGTGTCTCTAGTGTATTGTGTATCTTCTGAGTTTTATTTCTACATTTGTTTTATTTTATTTCTCCATGATCCTCTTTTTCTAACACTAACATGAAAATTACTTGAAACATTAGAGGAATGAGCCTCTTTAACAAGCTGCAATATTTCACCTTTAGGAACACGTAACTTGTACAACTTGTAGAGGAACCCATCCTAGAGATGGTGGTTAGCTATAGCCTTGTTGGATTACTAAGAGGAGGGGGCGGGGTGAATTAGTAATAGAGAAATTTAATCCTTTTTAACCATATAATGCAAGTGTTATATTAGTGTAGAATTATCATCCAATAATTGTAGAGTAAATAAACAATGAAGAAATGAGCAATCATACACATACAAAATACACCAGTGTTTTTATGTGGAAACCCAAAGTGGGAGAAAACCACATAATGTTTTTTCTTATATGTCTTGAATAATTACATTCATTGGAAGCACAAACTTTCTTTGTTTTCTAGCTGTAACTGGAAGGAGGATCCAACCCTCTATTTTCTCAGGCTACAACTTGAGGGAAGTTCCAACTCCCCAATTCTCTGGATACAACCAGAAGGAGGCTACAACCCCCTAAGTTCTTTGGCTACAACCACCTATCCTTGCCCCATCCAACTGCCCTAAAATATAAATGCCAAATGTAGACAGCCTTTCAATGTCACTAAGTCAACCACAACCACTGTCAACCTATCATTGTCAACTTGTACCAGTAGCCTGTAGCAACCTGTACCAATCAACCTGCATCAAACAACCTATACCAATAACTTGAACCAACATGTACCATGCATCAACCATGCATCAAACTTGACTCATCAAGATGTACCAACATCATCAACTATACACCTCATGTATGTGCCAACTCATCAACTAATTGTCTCAACCATGTACCCAACATGTACCTCAACCATATACCAAAGACATACACCAATATAACTATCAAAAGTTATCTGATAATTCATCACTCTATCCATAAACCAAATACCATAAACCCTTACATCAAACCATGTTCCACAACCTCACTATTATGTAGCCTAAAGCTGAACCAACAACTTCAACAACACATCACAACCAAAACACCAATACCCATATGCCAAATACCAACACCAAAATGCCAACTGTATCCCTCAACAAATCTGATATATGCAACAATACTGAGCATCCAATACCATCTCAAGAGATAAACCCTATCTCACAAAACATACCTCAAACAAGATGTGCCATATCTCTCATAAATAGATCCCAACCATGTTGTTTCCGTGATTTTTCTACCGCACTTTTTTTGCAACAATTTTTCTGTCGCACTTTTTCTGCCGCAATTTTTCTGCTATGATTTTTCTTCCACGATTTTTCTGTCGCACTTTTTCTGCCACGAATTTTTCTGCTGCACTTTTCCTACTGCACTTTTCTTGTCACACTTTTCTCTATCAATAATACCTGCCCAAATAACCTTTCACAAAATAAATATTCAATGATATTCAATATGTTCAAGTGTGATTAAATGAGAGAGCCTTGCCTCTTATTTATACTTCTATGTAGCATCACACTTTTCTTATTTCAGGGAGTTCTCCATTAACTTTATTATTTAAATAATTTATTTTGCAAACACTTTGACTAGTTTGACCTTTTGGGGCTTCTAGATGACTCATGAGGGTTCTCCAACTTCACATGGCCATAAATATCTAACCGTGGGAAGTTATGTGATGTTCCACATACCACCAGAAATGGCATGACATGTACTATCCATCTAGAATAGTCTTACCTAAAAATATATCAAAACTCATACCATTATCCATCAAAGAAACTTGGGTCCATTACCCAAACCTTTGTGCTACCTGAATTCTCTACCGAACTTTCTTCAAGGGTTAACATCAATGAAAACCAAGCCAATTAATCAACAAGCCTCACCTTATTCTACATGAAATTGGCCTTGTAGTTGTGGAAACACCTCTTTAAAGTCCTCATTTTGTGTGTCCTTGTTTGTATGCATCTTGGTTGAAATGATCCATGTGCATAAGAGTTCCCAAAGTTGTGATCTTGGATGTGGGTGGCTATGAAAGAATTTTTTCCAACTTATTAGTGTTTCCCTTCTTATATTTGATTATAAGATGGAATTTTTGTAAAATCCCCATCCACTAGAATAGTTCATCACAACATGTCATGTAAAATTATGAAATATTTTATTATTCAATTTATTTCCTTAGATCCTAGATTTATTATTACTAGCTTAATGCTCAAATTTATGAAAATAAATTAAATACAAAAATTAAAGAACAATAAAATGACCACACCACCCACACAAATGAACACATGATGTATCCTAGGAATCCTGATATGGGAGAAAACCCAACAAGAAGGTGGGGCCTATGCTTTTCTCTCTTTTCTTCAGATATAAAAATGTAAATACAAAGAAAGGGGCACTCACTATGGAGTTACCTTTGACATTATGGCTTGAATGACTACCACAAAATATTCTTCCTTCTCCATTATGCTCTCAAATCCCACTCCTAGATTCTTTTCTCAACTATGGAACAAGTGCAATGCTAAAAGAATGGAAGCCCCTCTCTTCCTAGCAACCCAATATTTAACATACCATGGTAGTCCTCTAGGGTTAGGGTTTTTGCATGCCTCAACCATTAATTACTGTTATGTTTTGGACCCTATAGAATCTTCTTGAGAGTATGCACATGAATAGCCCAAAATTGGTGAGTAATGGGGGCTAAGTTGGCATACACTTGGTACCATGGTTGTCAACAAGGTATGTCAACTTGTGAAAGACATAACTTCCACATACAAACTCCAATTGAGATAATTTTCACATCGTTGGAGACCTATTGGTGTGTCAAACAATGTTGAGGGGATACAAGTTTTGACGCCAAAAAGTGTCATTTGATGAATCAAATTGGATCTAGAAGGTTATGGACCTTGAATTTCCAAACTAGAACTTGCCACTAAAATGGACACTACAAGCAAATTCCTCCAATTTTTCCACCCATAAAGTAACAAGATAAATGAAAACTATATAATGTTCCATTTTGGATTATGTGTGGGTTGAGCCAAAAGGTACCAACTTGTTCTCTATAGTGACCATGAGGATGGCCATGTTGCAAGAGATGTCAGTGATATTTGCTTTCAGCTTTGGAAATCTCCCCTCCATCTCATTACGTGGATTATTATTGTACTGAGTCCACCATGGTTAGAGTTTTACGAATTTTTTCTTAGTCCAATTATTGGATACTAAAACTTCCCCTTGAAAAAACCAAAATAAAGCTTCTCTAATACCAATATGATCTGTAAATTGTTATGGATATTCCATTGGAATTGTTTGTCACAATATATCTTACAATATTCTGAAATCTCTTATCATGAAGAGTTTTATCTTATATTTCATATTTAATTTTACTAGCTTGAGGTATGAAATAATAAAATATATGAGAGTGAAGTGAAAGAAGTTGGGAAAATATCACACCATCCACATAATGATCACAAGATGTACCTTGGAAAAAACCCAATACAAGAAAAATCCAACTAGAAGGTGAGGCCTATGCTTTTCTCTTTTATTCTCACTTATGAAATTCAAACACAAATAAAGTACACTCGCTATGGAGTTTTGATGGAAAAATTGGATAGTATGGCTGCTACAAGATCTTCCACTTCCTATATTCTACTCCAAAATACGAATCTCTAGTGCTCTTCTCTACTATAGAACAATAAACAATAAAATAAGAATGGAACCCCCTTCCTTTCCTAGCAGCTTGGTATTTAACATGGTCAGATAGCCATATGTAGTTAATATTATGGTTTTTTCATGCATCAACTCACAATCAAGGTAAGGGTTTTGGACCCTTTGTATTCTTATTGAAATTACAAAGATGACTAGCTCCACATGTGTGAGTATTGGAATCTAATGTGGTATCCACTTGGTATCCTCATGGTCAACAAGATAGGTTAACTTGTAGGAGGCATAATGTCATCATACAAACTCTGATTAAGGTGATATTTGCATCGTTAGAAAGATATCAATTGTAGAATAATGTTGAGAGGCTAGGAAATTTGCTAGTAGTTTTTTTACCCCAAAAAATATGGTTTAAGGCCTCAAATAGACTCCAAATGTTTCTAGATCCTAAATCACCAAAGCAAAACCTAACCCTAAAATGGGTCCTACAAATCCACAGCTTGAAATTTTCTGGCTAGAAAGTGCCAAAATAGATGAAAAATTAGTAGTAGTCCCACTTGGATGTTGTCCTTTCAACCCAAACTACCAAAGTTCATACTAGTCACGTCTCATTATTCTAGAATTCTTCTGCAAATATGTATCTTTTTATAAATCTACTTATATGCTAGTGCTAAATCCTTTATGTGTTGATGATTGCAGCTACGCGAGATATTCTCCAAATTACAAACTTGAGAGAAATACCCTAAGAGGGGTGTATGGTTCCTATCTGAGACAAAGCTGGAATGTAGAGATGGACTCCTCCTTATAGACAGTTGAGAAGAAATCCATATGATTATCCTGTGTAATGTAGTGGGAAATGAGATCTGCAGAGTTGGACATGCCTGTGGTTGAGCACAAGGTGAATGTGTGAAATCACAAAGTGTTGGGTGTATCATCATGAGAACATAAATGAAGATTATGTATTAGAATCCTTTGAGCATAATATTTTATGAGAAAATCTAGATGAATCTACTGTGTAATGCAGTGGGAAAGAATATTTGTTGAATGGACATGCCTATGGAAAATCACATGTGAACGTGATGCTAGTGGCTGAACACTAGTGAAGAAGTGGTTCTTCTATGTAATGCAGTGAGCCAGAGATATGGACATATTTATGGATGTGCCCCTAGTGGATGATAACTATTGGGTGTATATGATCCCTTTCTATATTGTTCAAGAGTTAGACCTGCCTGTAACCCTAATTGTAATGTAAAGGGTACAGATCAGCCACACCTTAATGTGATTAATAATTAATGTAAAAGATAATTAATTAATCTGGTTAATATTAATTATATTGTGATCTAGTGAGGTTGGACATGTTGTGCCAATAGACAGTTCTATTGATATGTTCAATATAGTATAAGTAAAGGTAAATTCCCCATTAAGGAATCATCTCTTTTGTGTGAGCTTGGAAATTTCAACAAGTACACCTTCTTGGGAAAAGTGCACACCTCTCTTGTGCACTAGCCTTCTAATGTTTGAGAACCCTATTGTGTGCTAGGTTTTCTTGGTGGTGAAGGTATTTCTCTTGAATAATATAGCAAAGGATTTGGCTGGTTTTTCTTCCCCTGTTGAGAAGGGTTTCCTTAGATACTTCTTGTATTCTTGTGCATGGTGTTTCTTCTTGTGATCTTGGTTGCTGCAAAATTATTGGTTATGGTTAAGATAAATGATAAAA
Source organism: Picea glauca (assembly GCA_000966675.3). Classification (NCBI taxonomy): domain Eukaryota; kingdom Viridiplantae; phylum Streptophyta; class Pinopsida; order Pinales; family Pinaceae; genus Picea; species Picea glauca. The sequence goes on from JZKD02S1673945.1 coordinate 232,281, forward strand.
ATGAATGAAATTCATGATTAACATTTCTTATTGAAAAATCAACATGGTATCAGGGAATAGGTCTTGAAGAACCCATTGCACAAGAAAATTTAAGTTATCTTCTCTCTCTCTCTCTCTTCTGCAAAACTGTACAACCCTCTTAGGGTTTCCAAAAATTTCGTATGACCTACCTCTTTGAGGTGTTTCAACACTTGTCACTTGGACATTGGGGATAACAAGTACATAGGAGTGTACAGCCTCCTTCTGTGCACCTCCAACAAGCTTCATATTGCATTTCTGAGCATTTTGACTTTTTGTCCCTAGGGTTTCTAGGGTTTCTCTAATTTCTGCAGAAATTTCAGTATTAGGGTTTCTGCAACTCATTGAAGGAGATCTTCATATCACCAATGTTGTCCCATCTTTCAAAGGCTCATTGTTGGTAGTCATAATTCCAAGAAAACCTAAAAGTTCTATCCCAACCTATCCGTTAGGTTTTCTAGCCCAGTTGACAAAGGGTTGTGAAGAATCTAAAATTATGATGAACAAAATGATGATGGAAGTTAACCTTGATGGATCAAGCAACTTCAAGTTTCTGGAAGACAAGACTTAAAAGGAAGACTTATTATGGGTGATACAAAAATCTGTCACTGTGACATACCTCCTTCATGAACATGTTAAGAGGACAAATATCAACCATGAACCATTAGAGAAATCATATTGGCACCCTCATGTATGCACTTGTATATATATTATTTGTATCATTGTCATGAGGGTAATTGCAGGAGGAAGGAACCTTTTGTTGAAGTCATGGATCCAAAAGGATATCAGTACATTCAGAGGAACAACACACTCAAAGTGAAGACTCCAGGTTTTATTGTGGTAATTTCCATTCCTCTAACATATATTTCTAAATTTTGCTACATTACAAGTAGGTGTTGTAGTTGTGACAACACTCCTTAAATTGTTTTGATTCTAGAGATGCACTCATTATTCTCCTTTAGGAGATATTCTTATTTTGGTTCCTCTTATTTTCTTGTTCCACACAGGTTAACAATAAAGGAAGATGTTTATCCTTCAGAGGGAGCCACTTGACTCAGAGGGAGTCAAAAATATTTGAGAAAGAGGATGTTAAGCCCTAATGTTGGCTCATTACCCCTTAATTGGGGCATATTAGATTAGTAATGCTATTTTATTTATGTCGGATTTAGGCCATTAGTTGTAATTTAGATTAGTAAT
>JZKD02S1673945.1:246204-257166 GCA_000966675.3 Picea glauca
CTGTTGCTACATCCCACTAAACGCATGTCAGATCACTAGAGCCAGTTATTAAAAGTATATCTCCATCTGGAACATATTAACAAGAAGAGACATAACCCTTATGGCCACTAAGAATTCTAGAAACAGGTAGTTTCCCATCAATTTAATTCCTATTTATGTCGTGGTTCTTCTGGTAACTGGGAGATATTCATTGCGACTGTACATCACATACAATTGTATGTACATATTGGGAATGCTCCTTGCAATGCAGATCCGGTTTGTAGGCTTTCAACATGTGCAGTCTGGAGAGCACATGGATGCTATGGGGGTCTTCTTCTTGTTGCAGGTATTTTACTTTGTAGACTGGGTTAAACACCAGCTAGATGATCCAAAACTCTTTCAAGCTTTTTTGAAGATAACTATGACTAGTGCAGTAGGAGTAGGGTCACTAACACTTAGATTGGGCATGGAATCCGGCTATATCTCTCCCTGGACTGGACATTTCTACTCCCTTCTTGATCCAACATATGCAAAAGATCATATACCAATCATTGCCTCTGTCTCAGAGCATCAACCAACAACTTGGTCGTCATTTTTGTTTGACTTTCACATACTGATTTTCTTCTTTCCGGTTGGGCTCTACTTTTGTTTCAAAAGATTAACAGATGCCACTATTTTTGTTGTGCTATATGGCCTGACTAGCTTATATTTTGCTGGAGTGATGGTTCGTCTGATCCTTTTCACAGCTCCAACTATGTGCCTTATTAGTGCCATAGAAGTATCTTTCGGTAAGGATATTTGGGATTCTAGTGTCGGACTTGCAGCTGCGGCTTTGATTGCCATTTGTCCCAACTACATTTCTCGGTCCATTGCTGGATCGTATGATAACGAAGGGGTGGCGACATTTTCTCTGCTTTTAACTTTCTACCTGTTTGTGAAGGTTGTTAACACTGGATCCCTGGCCTGGTCGGTCGGCTCGGCTTTCTCTTACTTTTATATGGTGTCTACGTGGGGAGGTTATATTTTCATCATCTTTGTCAAACTGGGAGTTGAGATGGAAAATGGAATAGACACTATACGATTTAAATGGTCCTGCCTCTTATAACTACAAAAACAACCATTCACTGGGCGAACACATGCAGCCTTGAAACCTCTGCCTGGAACTCAAATTTCTGGGCATTTACCCGCAATGACTTGCGAGAAATAGACTCTGACTCTCTCTGAGCAACATTTGCATTCGTGGAGAGCACATCAGGAATAGCTCCACCGACAACTTTATCCACGATGGGAGGACTGGTGTTCTCATCAGCGGGGCTCGCTTTCTCTGCGTTGGCTCTGTGTTTTTACTGCAAGATTGAACACCTGGCAATGACAAAATAGGCAAAGAGAATCAGATCCAGATTATAAGGTGAAATTTTAGTGAATAAAAGTTGGGACGGTTGAGAATATTCAGGGACAAGCAGTTGGTCCTATTTCAAAGGATTTAAAAAATGGAGCGACCTATAGGGAATACACCTATGAGAATATGGACAGAGAGCTTCCATCACTGGAGTTGGTGGGTTTATTTCCTCCCATATTTCCCAGAGATTGAAATCTGAAGGACAACTACCTTGATACAGACATCATTGATAGATACATAGAGTATAATGAGAAAGTTGATAGAGTGGTGTTGGCTTATTTTGACCTTAAGATCTGCAATTGGCTGCGGAAATTCTGAATGGACTTTCTCCCTATCTGTCTTTGAAATTAAAGGCGAAATCACTTCTTTTCTCTCCCAAACTAGGGATGCTTCTTGAAGATAAGGTGAATAAGGTTGAAAAGGACTACATTGGGGTTATTGTATTGGGAATATTCAATGCAGCCATTGCATGTACAGATATACATGAAGAATTTTGTCAAGAAAATGTCAATGGCATTCCTATATGGGAAAGTACATCTGATAACCACATGATAAGACTTGGGAGCAAGATAAAATTTCCTGTGAAAAGTGTGCAAGAGGAATCCTTCTTGGATATCTGTGGATCTTTGAAACCCCCAGATACTGGTTGTGTTGACTAGTTATTGTCACCGTTGGAGGACAAATCAAATTCTGAAAGCACTAGTGATGAAATTTCATAGGAGAAGAGATAGGGCAAAACATAATTTCCAGTTTAGGGAGTCCAAGGTGACTGCTAATAAGATTGGGAATGGAATTATTGTTTTCATTCTGGATAATGGCAATACTTACCTCCACAGAACTTTGTGTCATGCAGAAGAAAAGAAATTGCTTGTTGGGCAGGTAACTACAAGTAATAGTGAGGTGTAAGAAGAGCTCACATTCTCTTTAAGAGTCCTATCGACTACTAGTTCAGATAGCTGGCAATCACTTAAGGGACGAGAGGGTGTTCAGCTTTTGATATCTTTACTGGGATTATCTATTGAACAACAACAAGAATATGATGTTGCTTTTCTTTCTATTTTATATATGGAAGTTGACAGTTGTTGGTGGAATACCTCCTCTTGTGCATATGTTGGAAACAGGCTCTGTTGAGGAAAAACGAAGGTGTTCTTAAGAATATTTATAGGCTAAAGCCTATACATAGCCATACTCAACCACAATAGTAGTCTACCGACCTCCAGCACAGGATCATGCAGGTTTGGAAACCCTTGCCAAAATTTCCAGCTCCATGGAGGGAGAAATACATGTTGAAATACATCATGATGAAGTACAAGTCTAGTCAGAGAGAAGGGGGCCTCTTCCAAGAAGCTGTGAAGTCGTTCACAGTAATACAGGTAATTGAAATTTTGAAATTTTGATTTCTGAAAGTGTTTCACCTTTTGGTGGTTTAGGCGAGCCCTCTAGTGCTCATTAACCACCAAAAAGAAGTGCTTTCAGTGGATAAGGTACTTAAATCCAAATATTGTTAACCATAGAAAGTTGTTTTAACCAGAATATTCAAAATTTTGCCCAGATTCGAGATATTCAAGTTGGAATGATGTGAAATCTTATGGAATAGGATGATTATGAATTATCAAACCAAGTCTAAACACTATTCTTGAAGAAGAAAGTCAAAAAGAATTTTTTTGACTATATTTGGTCATTTTTAAAAAGGTTATCTGCACATATCAGAAGATCTAAAAATGCTTTGTATCTGAAGTTGTTGCTGTATTGATACACAATCCAGAAAAGGTTTACAGAGACATGGTTGCAACTGGAAACACCCTTCCTTGGTGGCTTCACAACCTGAGTGTTGATTATTATTGTAGACTTATCTATGGCTTCTTTATGTTTGTTCACACAATTCAATGGATCTTTGGTTTACTATAGTCCTTGATCCTGCTAGTGGTGGTGCAACTTGGTTTCCTCATTATGTTTCTAGAAGGCTGAAATATGCAGTTGGTGAAAATCCTAATTTCTCTCCTAATCATGGAAGATAGTCACAGTGGATGCATCTGTTGACCTCATACTGAAAATTGGAAGCGGTGTAAACAGAGAGATGAGCTTTGTCTAGCAAACCCTGAGGTCTTTGTACTCTTGCAGGTAATCGAGATTCATTAAGTTTTGATTTTGGGTAAGTTTCTGTTTTTGGTGGTTTAGGCGAGCCTGTATGTGCTCATTAACCACTGAAAAGTCCGAATGCATCCATGGCCCAATACTAAATGCACAAGGTCTTCTAGGTTCTTGGAAACCTCGCAGGGAGGTCTCCATCCTAGTTGGAGCTAGATGTTAATGATAAAAAATGCACTGGAATTTTTTGCAAGAATGATGCCTAATCTTGTAGGGAACATTTGAATAGCTTCCATAGCTCCAAATCCAAATCTTATTGCACCATTGGAAATATTATGATCTTTAGTTAAAAATCGACTATTTGAACGTGCAAAATGGACATTCCATGGCTGAGAAAATTGTTTTTTTCCAAGGCAGTTTATTTCTATAAAATCTCCCTTTTTGGTGGTTTAGGCGAACAGGATGACTGTTCATTAACCACCGAAAGTTGCGCTTTCGGTGGTTAATTCACCCAGAAGCTTTCCAAGTTAACCATCGAAAGCCTATAACAGCTAGAATGAGCAAATTTTTGCCCAAATCAGAAATTTTCGAATCAGAATGCGATGGAACCTCTTGGAATAGACATGTGGTGAATTATCAAGTCTAGCACAACAATTATTTTTGAAAAATGGTGGAGAAAGGAGATGTTTCAAAGGTGTTTGATATCTTTAACCAAGACAGAAAATTAGGACATTTTGCCACCTCAGCAAATTCAAATTTTACCGCTTGGAAGAGTCATCAGTTAGCCTTGGGAGGCTGTTCTACACTACACCAACAATCAACAAAGAGAAATCTGGGATTTGCCTCATTTTGGGGAAGCATCCCACTTCTTTTGCAACTAAATTTTGACTTACTATTTTTAGTATATCTGATCCTTGTTTTTAGGATCTTATAACTACTTTGTAATTCTATAAAGCTTAGGATAGAAGATGAACCAAAGGGTTTGATTTTGGGTTCTACATGCTGTTACTGTAAGAGAGACCTATTCTTATTATGTGAAAAATTGCAAGCTTCCTTCAGTTGTGTTGTCAGACTTTTATTTTCTGTTCTCTGATATCTTATGAGTGAAGGTTCTTTATTGATTCTTATTCAATCTGCACGTGACTGTCATCTCACTAATTGATTGATTAATTTGATAATCATAAGTTATTTCCTTAGTTATTAAACCCATTGTGCTTGTTTTATATGAGTATAGTCTGGTTCAATTGCTATCTTCTTTACCTTTTAATCAAACCCTATTTGACTGCATTACTAGAAGGCCTTGTGAGATTTTGTATTTCTAGACAGTCTTGAAAACACAGTCCAGTCCCTAGATATAAATCTTGATCCAAAAACCATATCAATTATTAAGAAAATATTTCCCAAAAAGAGTTAGTTACCAGGCATCTCCGACTTACAGCCTAGGAGAGTTTCCTGGAGTGATAACACACCCATCTCCACGTCTGATCATGATGATCAAGAGTGAAAAGCTACCTTCCTCTATCGGAAAAATACCTAAAGGCGCACTCCAGACCGACCCCTGGTGGATTGTGTGGCTCTCGGGCACAACTTGGGTCATCATGTAGTGAAACATCTGGCTCACCCAATGAACTCCTGGATCCCATGGAAAACTTGGAAGTTTATCACTTCCAATCTTGTCTAACTTCTCCTGTGTGAGACTGATCACTATCAGAATCCCTTTGTTCTCATATTCTATCCTCCTCATGATGTTTTCAATGATAAATGCGTTGGAAAAGGATAACATACATATATGTAGCTGACTGTAGGACTGCAAGGCATCACATGCTTTGGTCAATCCCAAGGATTCGACCAAAATCTCATACGTCGGTATCCATGATATATTCTCTCCTGTGGTCATCATCAAATCCCAACCATCCAGTAAAGCTGTAAGTAACCCCTCTGACTGTTGGTCAACCAACCTCCATCTCTCATCTCCCATGGAACTACTGAAATGGTGAAGGTGATCTCTGACAACTATGGGTTGCTGCAAAGGAGTGACATATGTATGCTCCCCTAAGTGTGCCTCCTCCCTGTAAGCCAATACACCCCTTTGAATCCCACCATGCATCTTGGCATGTACCCATGAGCTATCACTAATCACTTTATGCTCCGGTATACTCAAGTCATCTCCCATAGACTCATGTTGCATCATAGATCCTAGGCATACTGCTGGATCAACCTCTACATGGAGGTCAACCACTCTCAGAACAAAAATGGAAGTGTCCTCCATGAACTGGTGCTCCTCTGCTATATCACCCACATCCTCTATCAATGTGACTAACTGATACATCTGAGTGTCCACTAAGACAGATGAAGTGGATCTTTGACGAATATCCTCAAGAGACTCATCTAACCTAGACTCTAATTATTGAAGGGTTCTTTGTGTGCCTCTCAATAATCCTTGAGTTCTCTCCAACTCTTGAGTGATTCGGTCCATCTCCAACTCCTTCTCCCTCAGAGCCTCATGATACATTTCACCAACCCTCATTAGATAATCCCTGTCTGTCAGCAACTGCTGGTAGTCAATCCTCATCACATATACTCTCTCCCTAAGAGTATGAAAATCATCCATGGAAATACCCTCATCTAAACTACCATGTGCCACTGATGCTCTCCAATAGTAATCTACCATCACTACACGCATGTCATCAATACGTCTAGTGTATGTCAGGATCGTAGTCTCACTAACTCTCAATTGTGTTTCTAAGTGGTCTGACTCCTGATCATGGTCATGCTGAGGTGCCATCTTAGAACCCTCACTGCTAGTGTCAACTCTAGAGCCCCCAAAAACACTCTTTGCATAAGATAACATGTTGAATTGGTCACTGTCTACTGTGCTACTGGGTACTCTTGTATGCCACTGCATCCCATCACTAGATGTTATCGCCCCCTGAATCACACTGTATTATGTATGAGCAACCATATCCTCCTGTGCACTCACCTTGCTACTATCATCTGCACCTGGATCCCATATAGATGTATCCAGACACGTGCTATGGTCATCTTGGCTACTAAAGAGTGAATCCTCATTATTGTAGGCCGATCCTAGAAGTGGGTGTCCCATCAACCTGTCAACATCCACAATATGCTCAACTAATGAAGTCTCCAAAAACTGTGACTCAATCTCCTCTGACTGATCTGTATGTGTAAGGTCCATTGTCTGTACTCCCTATATATCCTCTTGGATCGATGGATCTACATGTTTGTGGTGTGCATCCCTCACACAAGGCTCATCAACCCTATCTGACATGCTACTAACCTCCTCATGTGGCATGGCTATTATGGGTGTCTGGAAGGATGACATTTGTGTCACACCCATCATAAGAAGCTCATCATCTCTAGGTTCTAACACATGTGACTCCTCACTAGTGTCACCACTCTACTGAGGCTTAAGGTCATCAATGGTATGTGACATGTCTACTGAGACGTTGGTGATATCGTCTTGTCCATCCAACTGCCTATCCACTATACAAGGGTCATCATCCTACTCAAGTGTGCTAGTAGCATCATCCTCTATACAAGAGTCACTATCACTAGCCTCTGTGCAAGAGTCACTATCATCATCAGACTATCCCAAATCAACATCTATCACTCCATCCTCACACATCTCATCATAACTGTCATAGCGTGCCTCAATAGTGTGCTTCTGATCCTTACCCTTGCACCTATGATCTGGTTCCCATGGCCCCTTGAAATAGTGGCAAGGTTGTGCGCTCCTAATGGGCATGGGGTTTCTTTGTTCTTCCATCCATCTAGCTGATTCTTTTTTCTTTTTATTTGCTATGATGATCCCATGTATAATATCCCATTTGCTCCAATCGGGATTTATAAAGGATACATACTGAGGAAAGGTTATGAGAGCCCTATTTTCCTCACTAAGGCTGGAATATGTTATCTCCAAGCATGTTATCTCAAAGGATATCCTATCCATTTCCTTCCAAATATCCATTTATCCCTATGAAAGACCCCTCAGGTTTGCAGGATTTAAGCTCTGATACCACTATAATGATCCCAAGACATTATGCCAGGATCGTCATGGTTTTGGGTGTCTTTTAAAACTTTTTCTTGTTGTGGTATTTCGTCAATCTCTTCACTGACCTACTTGTTTACATGTGTTTACTTGTTGAATAGTCTCTTGATTTCAGCCTTAGGGTTTACTGATGTGTTTATATGAATGTTTGCAGCAAATAACAAGAAGAGAAAACCATGAAACATACCTCAACCATATGCAATATGATAGACAAGACAAAACATCTCAAATATGATTTTATTCATGAATAAAGGAACCTGCTACAATGAATATGCCAATCTAGAATTATCAATAGATGGCCAAGAAGATAGATAATATAGTTGCTACAAAATGATCCAATAGAAGACTACAATAATCCTCCAAAGGATGGATATACAATGAAGACTGAATACAAGTAGATATGGGTCGTATGAATGCTAAACCCCCAAGCTAGAAAGTGCCACGCCCTGCTGGATAGCTGAAGCTCCTCAACAATTCGTCCCTACTCCCAAAAGTGTCCAATAACCTCAAGAAATATGCCAAACAATAGATCGGGTGATGGTCAAAACAACATAGGTGTTTGAATCTCCAAGACCCCTCTCACACCCTGTAGATCTAAAACCCCTCCACTGAATGGTGCGCCCCCCTGGATGCCTGAAACCCTAGATAAATCGACCTCACTCCTAGATGCCTCCAAATGCTCCACAAAACTACTAGAGTGATAGAATGGGATCTGCAGTGAAAACCCAAGTGCTCAAAACACCAAAATACCTGCTAGACCTTTGGATCTAGCTATCCTCCAAATAATGGTGCGCCCTCCTCTTGGGAAATCGTCCCACTCTCAATACAAATAAACCTGCCACTGAAATGCCTCCAGAAACCACCAAGAATGATACTAAGACACCTGCAAGGAAAGCCCAATACCTAGAATCCTCAAAATCCCTTCTCCTCAGCTAGGATGAATCCTCCCTCAATGGATGTTGCGCCCCTCTTGCTGGAAACCCTAACTGGTGCACCTTCTCTCTCTCTTCCTCTACAATTGATGTAGAATCCTCCTGCAACTAAGTAGATATGGAACTAGAAATGTGTGGGAGAGTATTGCATCTCTGAGACAAATATTGGGACAAGCTAGGTGGAATCTTTCACCACTGTATTGTCCTCTAGGGTTTGTTAATTCAAAACCCTCAAAACCCCCAATGATGGGCTCACTAGCTAAAAGCCAGATATCAAAAGATAATCATACATGAATGATGAGAAGAGGCACTTGCCTTTCCTTTATACTTTTGGATCCTCTTGTCCCTCCAAAGTGACTTTCATTTTATTAATAGTTATTTAGTTAATTAAATCACTTTAATTAATTAATTAACCTTTTTACCTCTAAAAATCTCCTTATCTCTCCTTGTGGCTTCCTTGGACACTGAAAGTCACTTCTAGCCATCCCATCCTGTAGTGTTTCTCCTCTCGATTCCAGTGAGCTATTACACTGAGAGTTTCCTCCAAGTAATGAGCCCAAAATGACCTCTTCAGTGAATTTCATTGACTTATAGCTCAAAATAGTCAAAATCATGGAAATCATCGGAATGCAACGGAACCAAGCCAACCTATGCAGAATGGTTCATAATGATGAGATATGATGAGAAATTCCACCTAGACCTCACAATGCCTCTCAATAACAACCGTACTCATTATAACACCCATCTGGCTACTCTGGCCATCATATACCTCTGCACTATGATGATGTCCCAAAGTGGGGACATTACATATAGAAAAGGATTTGGCCGGGTTTTCTTCCCTTGTTGAGAAGAGTTTCCCAGGATACTTCTTGTATTATTGTGCATGGTGTTTATTCTTGTGATCTTGGTTGCTGCAACATTATTGGTTATGGTTAAGATAAATGCTAAAAATGAATGAAATTCATGCTTAACCTTTCTTACTGAAAAATCAACACTATGGTTGGTAATAATTGCTGAACACTTTATTGATCCATCATGGAGGGCCTATATACTTTTATATTTTCCACATTGACTACTAAGTAATATGCATATATGGGGGTAGACCAAGTCTGTAAACATTATCATATACATTATCCAACACTTTAAAAGGACAATGCCACATAGCCTTGATATTCTCTGCTATAGACCTGGATGACTCTTCCTTGGAAAAGTCTCTACATGACCTCCTGGACTTAAGGATCGTTCATTCTATTTCAAGAGATGAAGTGGCTCTTTTGATTCCCACTAGAATCTCAGTCAAAATTGATCCACAGGTCCTTTCAAAACTCCCCTGTGCAAACAGCACTAGGCGTGAGCTCCTTTTTCCCCAAGCAACCACAATGCTATGACCAAGGGCCTAACCCCAAAGTCCTTTGTCGTAACTCACCACTCATGAGTTCATGATTTGAAACTCCTGACTCTCCCTTTCAATCCTGTGAGACCTGAAATGCCAAAATGGCTATAGCTCTTCCTCTGTTAGCACCTTCCTCGCCCGACCGCTGGCTAGGCTAAGTGATATCTCCTATCGCTACTCGCGCCTTCACGAGTTTCAACGTCGAACCTTCATGCTCTTACTGTTATAACCCTAAATTGCACTATCCATGCTTACCTGACATCAGACCAACTCATTGCCTTTCATTGTCAAAGCCATGCTGAACAAAATCTTGAAAAACCTCTTAAATTAGGTAACTCACACCCTAACACATTACTGGGCGCGTTGGAATGCTAGCAGGCCTTTTGTTGCATGCGTTGGAATGCTGGCTGGCTCACTACAGCCCGTGTTTACCTAACAAAGCACAAAATCAGGAAAGTTTCTGACGGAACGAAAAGCTTTGGGTCAGTTAACTGGAACTCCCAGCCATGCATGGCCGAGAGTTCATCTAAAACCCTAGCTCCTTCTAGCCTATAAAAGAAGGGGTAGGGGCACTATTCAAAGGAGGAAAATCATAGCAAAGAAACTCTGCCCAATTTCCGAATCCGTTTTTGTCCCAACCCTTTAGCCTTTCCTCAAGCTTTAGGAGAATTCAAGAAAAGCAGTTGGAGGACAAAGAAGAGGAGGAGCCCAGGATCAGGATCAAGGAACGGTGGCCGATCTCTATTATCATTGTAAGTTGATTCATCTTGAGATTAATAGAGAGTAATTTTCCCGTCCCAATGCACAAGTCTTATATTTTTTATTCAATTTATGCTTAATCTCTAACCCTCTAGTAGAACAATAGCATGCATGCATAGTTTTGTCTTGATTGCAAGATCGCTTTTTGGAAGGAGCAACATATGTTGATACTGAGAGGGGGGTGAATCAGTATCAAGTACACTTTAAAACCTTTTCCAACTTATACTTAACCATTCAATTATATACAATGATCAATGAACAATAGTATAAGAGTTACATCAATACACCACAATACACCATGCACAATATATATGAGAAATAATCAATAGTTTTTGTTCAAGGG
>JZKD02S1673945.1:279298-306971 GCA_000966675.3 Picea glauca
CCCTCTGCAATATGTCTCTTGTCCGCATACCCGGCCATCCTGAACGTCCAATCAAGTCTTTGTTCGAAATCACTGAAGCCTTCATTCCGATCATCAAGATTATCAAGTCCATAACTGATGAGTCGTCGAAGACCTCTGGGTAGTGCATTCGTACACTCATATTACACTCCTACCCGAGTTTAGAAGATTTTGAAGTTGTTGCTCAATCTTTGAATTACAGCCATCAGGCCGAATCAACTTTTGGGAGATGGATACTTTATATGTATATCTTTCCGATTTCGAAATGTAGCTCCGCTGTGTATTATTCGCGGCTACTCTTCGTAGTTATTTGACATGGATATACAATGTATTTGATTGGTAGCCATGGTTCTATTTTATTCCGAGCATGGGTATGCTCGCCTCAGTGAGACATTTGATATTTTTTGCAGATGGCACCTCCTGATTCCTGTTTTCTGGGCTCACTCATTCAACATATCAGTACAGATTGGTAAATACTTGGTAGTGTATTTTGGCCATCAGATGCTCTTCTAACCTCACACATTAGGGGGCATCTGTTATAACCCTAAATTGCACTATCCATGCTTACCTGGCATCAGGCCAACTCATTGCCTTTCATTGCCAAAGCCATGCTGAACAGACTCTTGAAAAATCTCTTAAATTAGGTAACCCGCACCCTAACCCATTACTGGGCACGTTGGAACACTGGTAGGCCTTCTGCTGCACACGTTGGAATGCTGGCTGGCTCACTACAGCCCGCATTTACCTAACAAAGCACAAAATCAGGAAAGTTGCCGACAGAACGAAAAGCTTTCGGTCAGTTAACTGGAACTCCCAACCATGCATGGCTGAGAGTTCATCCAAAACCCTAGCTCCTTCTAGCCTATAAAATAAGGGGTAGGGGTACTATTCAAAGGAGGAAAATCATAGAAAAGAAACTCTACCCAATTGCCGAATCCGTTTTTGTCCCAACCCTTTAGCCTTTCCTCAATCTTTAGGAGAATTCAAGCAAAGCAGTTGGAGGACAAAGAAGAGGAGGAGCCCAAGATCAGGATCAAGGAATGGTGGCCGATCTCTATTATCATTATAAGTTGATTCATCTTGAGATTAATAAAGAGTACTTTTCTCGTCCCAATGCACGAGTCTTATATGTTTTATTCGATTTATGCTTAATCTCTAACCCTCTAGTAGAACAATAGCATGCATGCGTAGTTTTGTCTTGATTGCAGGATCGTTTTTTGGAAGGAGCAACAGAATCAAGGGGATAAAGTGCAACAGAGGATCTACACCAAACGATGATAAAAAGGTTAGTCGGTTCTTTCCATGTTTGCATGTGAAAAAGGGTTTTAGGTTTGGGGTAGAAGGTTAAAAGTAATTTCTTAAGGGTCATGATCGGCATGCAAGTTTAAGCCCTAGCTTGTTAGTCCGTAGGGTGCAATTTCCCCACAACACTTACCTCACAAATTTTTGATATGTGAGAAGTAAACAGAGTGTTGAATCCATCCACAATGTGATGTGTGTTCGCCTGTCTATTCCACGGGCCCACCTTGCGATTCTGCCACGTGTCCACATGAGCCTCGTCTCTCGGCACTTCATGACTTTCGCAGTTGGAAGTGACCTCTCTCAACCTATGAACCCCTGAATGCATGAAATGTGATGGGGTTACTGATCCAATGGCTATCCTCGCTCCTCGCTCTTCGTGACTTCACGACTTGGAGCACCCAATGCTTGGGCTCTTACCCTGCGAATCTTCAAGTTCACAAGAGCTCTCGATATCTTCCACCTGTCCTCCTTAGATGGATGGCTGCGATCTTCCCGTGGCTTCACCACTTGAAAATTCTATGCACTCACCTCTGTGAGTCCCAGTGCATGAATCTCCAAAATGGATGATTCCATGACACGTGTCCTTCTATATATGGACGGCTCTGATGTGTTTCAGGGTTTTCTCTCTAGATATTCTCAATCTCCTATCTTCAAGACTTCTGAAACCCCAATGGAAAACTCCTTTCGGGACTTTTACCTTGGAGTGTCCTGACCTCTCGACGTTAGAACCCCCGATTTCCCGAATGCCGATATCCCGATGGCCAATGCCTATTTCAAGACCTTTCTCCTCTTTGTTTTATGAGGGCTTAACTCCCTCGCAACTCCTATCAGATCCAATGGCTGATGGGTAATTGGACCAAGATCTGACTGTCCATATCCTTTCTCCTATGTGCTCCTCCTGCTCCTTCCTCGACGTGGAAAACCAACGGTTCAAATTTCCTTTGCAGTCTGATTAGACAACTGTTGTGCCTTCTTTTGATCTTCTGCACTTTCTTCCTAGACTTGAATAATTTTCAAAAATACAAAAGGCCTCAGCCTTTGCTTCATCCTTGTAATCTCTTGTGGCCTCTGTGCGTAAAAGAACTCGCCTACACGTATGAAAACCTGGTTCCTCCTGAGCTTTAGAAAAAAAAATCTTAACTCTTCCCAAGAGTTCTCTGGCCTCTGCACTCCTTGCATCTATTGCTTCGTGTGCTTAAAGAACTACTCCTCCTGAGCTTTCACTCATGAATCCTTGAAGGATTCTAACTCCTGTGTCTCTACAGAGTCTCTGCACACAAAGTGTTATTCCTCTTGAGCTTCTCTTCTCACCCAGACTTCTAAGGAAATAGATCCTTCTCTCTTTTCTCTTGCAGATGGAGAATTACGAGGCCCTCCTAGCACTCATTCCACTCAAGAAAACTATTGATGAGTCTACAGGGTGTTCAACAACCTTGTGAAGATCCTTCTTCTTGGACTCTTCTTCAAATCCATAACTCAAAGGAGTTGCTTTTCTTGTTCCTGTCTGCACACATACTCAATGCCCACCTGGTAGAGTATCTTCTTACAAAACGCCCAATAGTTCTATCCCCTTCTGTGCACCCTATGCACCTGCTCGATGCCCACCTGGCGGAGCTCTCAGAATCCTTAGTGATTCTGGTTCTCCTTGAATTCACAACAAAATTCTTCTCAATGCATCACTATCCACGTGCTCAATGCTCACTTGGCATAACTCTACAGAACTCACAACAGAGTTTCTGTCTTATGTGCACTCCTTGCTCCTGCTCAATGCCCACTTGGTAGAGCTTTGCAGAACTCAAAGAGAGTTTCTGTCTGCAACTGTGTCTCTCCTACATAGCCTTTCCTCTTGAGGTGTTCAGTAACCTCACAGGTGTTCCTCTGAGTTGATGATTCTAGTTTATGTGCCCACCTGGCACATCTTTGTCTGAATCCCTAGAGTTCAGAAGTGGCTCTATGCACTGGTATTCAGAGACCACAGTACTCTGTCACGCCCTCCTAGCATGAAACCACAAATAACCTTCCAAGCCTGAAATCAAAACAACTCCTGCAATTTCACAATCACAACATACATTCACAGCATATAAAGAACACTCACAAACATTCATTCAACACAGAATACATGTAGGAAAAATTGCTTCTGTTTTGTATTAAAATGGAAAGTGCATGTTTGTACAAGGGTGTTCCTGAGCATGACCTGTAACAAGGTCTTGGCTCTTCTCTTCTCTTCTCTATGCTAACTACTACAAAATGAGATCCCAAAAGATCTTTTACCTGAGGGGGCTCTTCGAGCTCTTCCCTCCAATCTACCTACCCTATTCAATTACACTGAATAGGCTGTCTATTCCAGCATTGGATCTAGATCTCAGCCTTACAAACATGAAATGCCTACCTACTCTAATGCCTTCACAAAGGCATGGCTCCATGGCTCAACAACCTACAACATTAATTACATTCAAATTCAAATTTTAAAAACAAGGACTGCGCCTTTCTTCATCCTTGAATGCATGATTTGAAATCCATCGACATGGCTAGATGGATAATGTGGAGAGATGATCCTAAACCATACTCCTCAGATGAAAAATTCATGAGCTCCTGCTCATGAGCTTCCCATCTCGGCTATTGAAATCCTCCTGGATCCCAAACAAATTCCTGGAGTTGTTCATCTGCTCCATCTCCCTACTGTTGCTGCTGTTGTTTCTTTTCCTCTGCTCAGCTTCTCCCTGCTGATAGCTTCTATTGACCGGATCATCAGCTCTCTGATCATCTTGATCACTTCATCCAGCTACTCCAATGGCTGGCTCTGTTCATGAAGTCTCCCTAGCTACAAAAATTTTCTCCAATTGGGTAGATCACTGTGATCTCCCATGCCTTCTTCATCTGCTTCCAACTTCACCTGTTGGATGTGCATGCCCTGCACTATCACCCTTCTCTTGAGGGCTTCAATCTATTCATACAAATAAGCAAAGCTAATGATGTCTGCCTCTTCCTCTTCCTTCACTTCTGCAAGCTCTAATGCTGCAGTCTTTTCAGTTTCCTGGCTGAAAATATTGAGCCATTCCTCAGAATGCTCATCATCCTCTTCTTCTTCTGCTTGGGAAGTCTCAAACACCTGCTCCAATTCTTCTTTGACAGTTTCATCTAGCTTCCTTTCTTCTTCTATTGCCACATCTGCAACACATATTTTTTCCTCCTCTTGGGAAAATGGTAGGAATATCTGAATTCCCCCAATCATTAGAAGATTTCTCCAATCTTCCTTTCCTGTCAGCTACATCTGGTGATCCAAATACATCTATGAATTTATGAGACCCTCAGATAGTCTCATCTTCTCATCCCTGCCCACCTGAAAATATGGGATGTCTCTTCTACCCTCCTGGAAGTCTATGGAATCAACTGATCCCATCTCTATTCCCTTTCCCACCTGGAAATCTGGAAACCTTCTGCTACCCTCCTAGCAATCTATGAGATCCCTTAATGATCTTGATCTGTTTCCCACCTAGCAATGTGAAATTCCTCGGTTGTCCTCATGACAGTCTGTGAGATCCCACAACGATCTCAACTCTTTTCCCACCTGGAGATTTGGAATTTCTTCTCTGCCCTCCTGGAAGTTCTTGAGATCTTCAACCGATCCCATTTCATCCTCCTTATCACTGAGATTTCTCCCAGTCTCTGGTACACATACCTAAACCACTTCTTCTTCTGGTCCATTGAGGTTTTCCGCATACCTCAACCATCCTCTTATCAACCTATGCTGTATTATGAACATCAGTTGCTTGACTAGCCATTTTTCTTTTTCCTTCCTCATGGGCCATTCATACACCCACCTTGGATTAGTTTTCTTCTACATCCACAATGCAATATTTTCTATGTCTGCCCTTATATTAGCAAGCTATTTATCTATTTCTGCAAGCTTTTCTTCTTTGCTCTTCCTCCCAGCATACCTATGGCCTTCAGTAGCCATGTTGTTGTCTCTGTCTGCCCTCCTGGAAAATCTGTTGCTCACTCCTACAAATCTGAGTGCTTCAGCCTCTTCCTATAGTCCTGCTGACTGTCTTCTGAATTGTTGCCTACCCATGAACAATCACCACAGAGTTTCAGTACTATGTTTTCTTCCTTTGCCTTCTCCCTCTACTTGAAATATACAAACAGAGTTCTTTCTTTGATACCACTTGCAGACCTGGACGACTCTGCCTCGGTAGAGTCTCTACACGACCTCTCGGTCTTAAGGATCATTCATTCTATTTCAAGAGCCAAAGCGGCTCCTTCGATTCCCACTGGAATATCAATCAAAATTGATCCACAGGTCCTTTCAAAACTCCCCTGTGCGAACAACACTAGGCACAAGATCCTTTTTCCCCAAGCGACCACAGTGCTATGACCAAGGGCCTAACCCCAAAGTCCTTTGTCATAAATCACCACTCACGAGTTCGTGAGTTGAAACTCCCGACTCTCCCTTTCAATCCCATGAGACCCGAAATGTCGAAATGGCTATAGCTCTTACTCTATTAGAACCTTCCTCATGCGACCACTGGCTAGGCTAAGTGCTATCTCCTCTCACTACTCGTGCCTTCGTGAGTTTCAAATTCGAACCTTCATGCTCTTACCTCATGAATTTTTGATATGCAAGAAGTCAATGGAGTGTTGACTCCCTCCATAATGTGACGTGTGTCCGCCTGTCTATTCCATGGGCCCACCCTGCGATTCTGCCACATGTCCACACGAGCCTTGGCTCTCGACACTTTGTGACTTCTACAATCGGAAGTGACCTCTCTCAACCTCCAAACCCTCGAATGCACGAAATGCGATGGGGTTCCTAATCCAACGGTCCTCCCATGACCTGGATCCAACGACTATCCTTGCTCCTCGCTCCTCATGAATTCACGACTTGGAGCACCCAACGCTTGGGATCTTACCCTGCAAACCTTCAAGCTCATGAGATGTCTCGATCTCTTCCACCTTTCCTCCTCAGATGGATGACTACGATCTTCTTGCGGCTTCACCACTCGTGAATTCTATGCGCTCACCTCTGTGAGTCCCGGTGCCCGAATCTCCGAAACAGATGATTTTGCGATACGTATCCTTCTACAGATGGACGAATCTGATGTGTTTTGGGGTTTTCTCTCTAGATATTCCCTATCTCTTATCTTCGAGACTTTTGAAACCTCGATATGAAAAACCCCGATGGAAAACTCCTTTCGGGACTTTTACCTTGGAGTGTCCCGACCTCTCGACATCAGAACCCCCGATTTCCCAAATGTCGATATCCCGATGGCCAATGCCTGTTTTAGGACTTTTCTCCTCTTTATTGTATGAGGGATTAACTCCCTCACAACTCCTGTTAGATACAAAGGCTGACGGGTAATTGGAACAAGATCCGATGGTCCATATCCTTTCTCCTGTGGGCTCCTCCTGCTCCTTCCTGAATGTGGAAAACCAATGGTCCAGATCTCCTTTGTAGTCTGATCGGATGGCTGCTGTGCCTTCTTTTGATCTTCTGTTCTTTCTTCCTAGACTTGGAAGAATTTCCAAAAATCCAAAATGCCTCATCCTTTGCTTCGTCCCTGTGATCTCTTGTGACCTCTGTGCGTAAAAGAACTCACCTACGCGTATGAAAACGTGGTTCCTATTGAGCTTTAGAAAAAAAACTCTGAACTCTTCCCAAGAGTTCTCTAGCCTCTGCACTCCTTGCAACTACAGCTTCATTCTCTTAAATAACTACTCCTACTGAGATTTCACTCCTGAATCCTTGAAGGATTCTGACTTCTGCATCTCTACAGAGTCTTTTCACACAAAGTTCTATTCCTCCTGAGCTTCGCTTCTCGCCCAGACTTCTAAAGAAACAAATCCTTCTCTCTTTTCTCCTGGAAATGGAGAGTTACAAGGCCCTCCTGGCACTCAGTCTTCTCAAGCAACCTATTGTTGAGTTTGCAGGGTGTTCAACAACCCTGTGAAGATCCTTCTTCTTGGACTCTTCTTCAAATCTATAACTCAAAAGAGTTCTTTTTCTTGTGCCTGTCTGCAAACCTACTCAATGCCCACCTAGAAGAATATATTTTTACAGAACGTCCAATAGTTTTGTCCCTTTTTTTGCACCCTATGCACCTGCTCAATGCCCACATGGCAAAGCTCTCATAATCCTTAGTGATTCTGGTTCTCCTTGAATTCACAATAGAATTATTCTCAATGCATCACTATGCACGTGCTCAATGCCCACTTGGCAGAACTCTACAGAACTCACATCAGAGTTTATGTCTTCTGTGCACTCCTTGCTCCTGCTCAATGCCCACTTGGTAGAGCTTTGTATAACTCAAAGAGAGTTTTTGTCTGCAACTGTGTCTCTCCTGCATAGCCTTGCCCCCTCAGGTGTTCAACAACCTCACAGGTCTTCCTTTGAGTCGATGATTCCAGTTTCTGTGCCCACCTGGCACGTCTTTGTCTGAATCTGCAGAGTTCAGAAGTGCCTCTATGCATTGGTATTTAGAGACCACAGTATTCTGTCACACCCTCCTGGCATGAAACCACAAAGAACCTTCCAAGCCTGAAATCAAAACAACTCCTGCAATTTCACAATCATAACATACATTCACAACATATAAAGAACACTCACAGACATTCATTCAACACATAATACATGTAGGAAAAACTGCTTCTGTTTTGTATTAAAATGGTGAATGCTTGTTTGTACAAGGTGTTCCTGAGCATAGCCTATAACAATTTCTTGGCTCTTCTCTTCTCTTCTCTATGATAACTACTACAAAATGAGACCCCAAAAGATCTTTTACCTGAGGGGGCTCTTCGAGCTCTTCCCTCCAATCTACCTACCCTATTCAATTACATTGAATGGGTTGTCTAGTCCATCATCGGATCTAGATCTCATCCTTACAAACATTAAAGGCCTACCTACTCTAATGCCTTCACAAAGGCATGTCTCCATTGCTCAACAACCTACAACATTAATTACATTCAAATTCAAATTTTAAAAACGAGGGTTGCGCCTCTCTTCATCCTTGAATGCACAATTTGAAATCCACCAACGTGGTTGGCTGGCTGACGTGGAGAGATGCTCCTGCATCATTCTCACAAAGATCTCATAGACTTTCTTTGTTTTGATGCAACCAAACTTTGTCTCCCACCTTGAATTCTCTCTTAATTCTATGTTGATCATATCAATCCTTGCAGTTTTCTTATGACTTCTTCATGGTCTCTTTCACTTGAAAATGGATCTTCCTTATCTTATCAATGAATTTTTAATCCTTTAATGATTCTCCTATATTGTATTCCCTCACTCCTTTTGTCCATATACAACATCTAAGTCCAAAGGTGGAAAATACCCAAAGTAAGTTTCAAAAGGGTACTTAATGGTAGAACTATGGATTGGTATGTTATAAGAGTGTTATATATAAATCAAAATTTCATCTTAAGTCCTTAGATGCTTATGATTATAACAAATTATAAGTTGAACAAATGAGATGTTCAATAATTCTATATTCGCATTTATTTGTGGATGGAAAGTTTTATATCTCTTCAATTTGGTTTCCATCTTCTCCCAAACTGTAGTCCAAAAGGCACTGAGAATTCTAGTATCTTTATCTAAGATGATGATCCTTGGTATCCCAAAGTGCACCCAAACCTTTTTGAAAGAATATTTTTCCTACATATTGTCTCTTGATCATATTTTTACAAGGAATGAAAATGCACATCTTACTAAACATATCAACTACCATATAGAAATTAGCATATCCCTTCCTTGGTTCTTGCAAATCCACCTACAAAAGAAATGGACATGCTCTCCCATGTTCTGGTAGGTACAGGTAAGGGATGGTATAAACCTTGCTTCTTATTACTAAGTTTGTTGGTACAAAAAAGTATGCATCCTCTAATAAACCAAGATACACATTATTGCATTATAGTCCAATACACATACCTCTGTAAGTTGATGATTATCTTCCTAACCGTTTGTTGTGGAGCCTGATTATCTTTGTGACTCAGAGGTTTGTTTCAATTATGCTTGGAACCCATTAAGTAAATGGGGGGTGTGGGGGGGATTTCCCCTCCAAAACTGTCTCTAAGGGGCAACGACAATTTTTGTATCCCCCCTTGTCGGGGGATTCAGGGGCAGTGCCCCCGACACAAAATTTTGTTAAAATTTTCCTTGTAAAATATTGTAACTTTTTTGTCAATCTGGACTGTTCATTATAAGGTCACAGATCTGATGGTAAAATTTATTTTAGGGATTTTAAACCTAGAAGGAAATCCTCTTTTATGAGGGAATTGTATTGTGGTTGTGTATGTGTGTGAATATTGTATTTTGAGAGAAGAGATTGTGAGAGAAACAAGAGGAAGTTACAATGTTTGAGTTGTAGGTTGTATTCCTTCATTTCGTTGGATAATAAAAAGAAAGGACCTGAAATTTTCTCTGGTGGACGTATCCAACAATGGGTGAACCATGTATATCTATGTCTCTATTGTATTGTGTATCTTTTGTGTTTTATTTCTGCATTTATTTTATTTTATTGCTTCGCGATCCTGTTTTTCTAACACTAACATGAAAATTCCTTGAAACATTACAGGTATGAGCCTCTCTAATAAGCTGCAATATTTCACCTTTAGGAACACATAGATTGTACAACTTGTAGGGGAACCCATCCTAGAGATGGTAGTTAGCCATACCCTCACCTTATTCTACATGAAATTGGCCTTGTAGTTGTGGAAACACCTCTTTAAAGTCCTCATTTTTGTGTTTACATGTTTGTATGCATCTTGGTTGAAAGGATCCATGTGCATAAGATTTCCCAAAGTTGTGATCTTGGATGTAGGTGGCTATGAAAGTAAGTTTTCCATATTATTATTGTTTCCCTTCTTATATTTGATTATAAGATGAAATTTTTGTAAAAACCGCATCCACTTGTAGCATCTATTTTGGTTAAGTTTACTCTGAGCCTACAAATACTAAAATGGTTTGTGATCAATGTGGATGATGGCTTCCCATCCCATCAGATAGTGCTTCAATTTCTTAGCATCTTGAATGAGAGAATATAGTTCCTTATCATATGTAGGGTAGTTCAAGAATCCTTCATATAACATTTAAAAATGATAGCATACCAACTTACCTCCGTGCATCAAGACCTCTCCCATAGCATATCCACTTTCATCCATCTTCACTTGGAAAGGCTTCTTCCAATTGTGAAATTCAAGGATTGGTGATTGAATGATATTTTGGTTCATCTCATCGAAAGATTTATGATGATTCTTTCCCCATCGTAAACTCTTACCATTGGTTGTTATGACATGGAATGGTGTAGACAAAGATAAAACTTATCCTATAAACTTTCTTACATATTGTGTTTCCCCCCCATAAATATCCTAACATCAATGACATTAGTAAAATTTGACCACTTGATTATGAAATCCATCTTCACTATATCTATATTGAGTTCCCCTCCACCAATAACACACCTCAAATACATTATTGACTACTACAAAAATTCACATTTCTTTAGGTTTCCCAATAACTTATTCTTTTTTGGGGTCTCTAACCCCTACATGAGATGTGAGGTATTCTCTTCGTATGTAAATCTATAAACCAATATATCATGTAAGTACATTATTACAAATGAATCTAGAAAGGGACATGATACATCATTTATCAAACACATAAATGTACATAGTGCATTACACAAACCAAAAGGCATTACCAACCATTCATATAAACCTTTCCTTGTATTAAAGGAGATATTCTTAGTGTCTTCTTCTTTAAATCATACCCGGTGGTGTTGCAATTATAGATCCAACTTGGTGAAGTACTTGTCATGTTTCAACTAATCTATCAAGTCATTAATATTAGGTAGAGGGTATCAATTATTGAGGGTGATCTTATTCAAGGCTCTATTGTTGATATGAATTCTCCAAGCTCCATCTTTCTTGGATACTATGATGATAAGTGAACCACAAAGTGAGTTTCTTGGTAAAATTACTCCCTTAGCATTTAGCATTTGTTGCAATTGTTTCTTCACTTCATGTACTTCAAGGATGGATTCCATATATATCCCAATGTTTGGCAATGAGGAGTTAGGAAAAAACAGTGTTTTGGGCTCCACATCACTCTTAGTTGACAACCCTTTATGCACCTAAAACACTTCTTTGACGTACACATGTAAAATCTCCTCCAACTAATGTTTCTACTCATTAGTGCATCTATGTAAATATTCCTTTACCTTTACCAATTCATCTTTGGGATGATTCTCTCTTAAGAAAAGAAATAAAAACTTCCTACTTGAACTTATCAATTTATTGGATTGGTTAGAACTTACCAAAGAGATATTGGCTTTACCTTTGTGTTCATTGATGATGAAGGAATTCCCATCCTTGATCAGGAAGTGTTGGTTTTCTCTCATCATGAATATTTCATCCCTCATGTACATGTAGGGGCTTCTAAACACTACACCACACACATCAAGTGGTACTATTTCTACCTCCACTTCATCAAGATAGCTTTCACTTATAGTAAATTTAATCTTACATTGTTTATTGGTATTAAGTTATGCATCCTTATTTAACCATACCAATTGATATGGGTGAGGTTGGCCATCAAATTTCGATCCAAGATTGTAGATTAGATATTTTGTTATGAGATTGGACTACGAACAAAAATCAAATAGAGCATCAACTTTTGTATTCTTGACTTGGATATTAATATGGAAAAGTTTATTCATCTATTTCTCTTCCTTGGGATGGAGGCTACTTAGGCTCACCTCCTTTTGCATTGTATTGTAGACAATATTTTCATCTAAATTTTCATTTCTCTCTACCAAGTTTCTTGAATCCTTGGATAGCATGTTCTTCTTCTTGGCAACCTTCTTTTGATTATTTTGATTCAACTATACATGTAGCTTCCAAGACTTATATTTGGGGTTACCATCAATTTTATAATCATTAGAGTGGTTGTTCATATCCTACCACTAGTCTATTGTGGTTGTTTTCCTCTTATCCTTTTCTTTCCATTTACTATTTCCCTCCTTTGAAGTGTCTTGATTTTCATTCTTCTTGTCCATATTCTCTAGATATTGTTCTTCCATACAAGCCTCATCAACTATCCTAAGTTTAAAGAGCATCACTTGCCTCCATAAATGAATGTATACACCACCTATAAACTCGAGGAGTATATTCAGGTTCTTAGGAGATATACCAGGCATAATTTTTTTTTTTTGAAGTCAATGGTGTACCCTTGCACATGATGCCCTTGATTTTTTTGGAAGTAATGCCAATGGATCTACTAGTACTCTTTGTAGCCAATGGGGTAAAACTAGGACTTAATTATGATTTTAAACACCTCCACTTAATTACTAGTGGATCACCCTTAGGCCTAACCAACTATATGTGACTTTCTCGCTAGGTGTGGACATGGACCTATAACTTTAGTAGAGAAAATTAAATTTTTTTCTCTTCTTTGATGTTCTGAACACTGAAATAAATTTCTAACTATTGCAACCATTGATTCAACTTAATAGCATCAATATCCCCTTGGTAGGTTTTGATGCCCACTTTTGCTTCCACTTTAAATAGTTATTGGGAATAAATGACATCATTGGAACTTGGTCTCTCTTTCGCTAGCTCGTATTTCAACTCCTTTCATGGGTATTCATTATATTATGAATTCATGTTCAACCCATCTTCTCAATTAGAGCTACCAAATCCGGTCTAAAATTGTTCTCTCGAGTTGTCATGAGGATGTCCATGTTGTGAGAGGTGTTAGTGACTTGTGTTTATAACCTTGAAAATCCTTTTAAGACTCATCCCATGGATTGCTACTGCACTCTTCCCCTATGGCTAGGGTTTTAAGACTACTTTCTTATGAAAATTCCTAGATTCTACAACTTCCCACAAAATCCCCAAAGAAGAACCCAATTACTGACTTAACAAGAACTGTGACCTCAAAACGAGAACCATAGCCCTTAAAACCCATATTTTTGTGTAAAAAACATGAAAATCAACCCCCAAATCAAAAAGTGGTGCTATTAGTGGCGCCATTTTTTCTAACAAAGTCAAAATTACAACATTTTTCAAGCATGGCCTTCAAAACTCATACAGTATCTCAGAAAAACCTTAAAATCAACACCTAAATAAACAAATGATGTTACCTAAAGAAAAATGTTTTGACCCTTTGTTTTTCTCTTTCTATTGAAATGTTTCTCAACCACTATCTCTATCTTGAACACACCATTGAATAAGTGTGTACATGTTTCATACCAATGCACTTCAATTGCTATAACATCTTGATTTTCTTTGTCAATATTTATAACCTCTTCAATCCAGAATGGATAACCATGTGGATCTTTGGTCACTAAGACTAAAATAATGATACCCTCCTTAATATTATGAATTGAACCGCTGTAAAGGTCTTCCATGGATTCACGTTGTGTATGCGATCTTTGAAAACCAATATACATTTCTCATTCCTATGCTTGTGTAAACTCAATAACACCTTGAGATTCTTGTTGTTCAACGATGTTTCTTTCTTTGGATTCATTTGGCATATTTTGTGGCCAATGAAATGGAGTCTTAAAAAATGTATCTTCATTTGTTTAGCTTGAAATTATGTCACTTTGACCATTGAAAAAAGACTCCCATCAAATAAAATCAACAACATCAAAGTACTCATATGTATATTTAATGGAATTATTTTTTCTTCCAAGCATTTAGAATAATCTACATCTCTAATACGCCTCTGCGTATTATGGATTTCAACAACTGATTGTAATAACAATAACTTTGATTCAAATATTGGACGAACTTGAATGAACTTAAAATATGCTAAACTTGATGAAGCCCCCCATTCTGTAGTAGTTGAATACTACTTTCCCCATATAAGTGTTTTCCCATCTACCTTTTTGAAAAAAAAATGATGTTGGAAGCTAATGTCATTAACCTGCTCAATACATTTTTATTGACCATGTGAGCCCTGAATAAATATTCTCATGCCAACAATTTATTATAATATGTGAAAAACGGGCTCTGGAATGCATGATTTCTTAATACATTCAATTAATGATGGTATGCTTCCAACATTTTGCCTCTTCAATGTTACTGAAAAATGACTGAACATTTGATCAATATGATCATGAGTGTTTCCAACAAGAAGGAAACCAACTTTCACCATTTGAAAGATTCCCAATTGAACAAGCATGCTTAGATATCCAAACACAATTTGATTTATGTTTTCATGACTAGTGTTGTCTAACTGTAGATATAGAACTTGAGGAATATTTCTAGACCATTGAGTGAGCACATGATGAATTATGGTGATGGTCATATTTGCATCATTATGAATATTTGGAGATGTGAAGTAAACCCTTAGATACATTTTACCATTAAAAACCATACAACCAACCAAGTGAAACTAAATGAAATTCTCTTCTTGCAATTTTGTTGGTGTACGGACAAAATGTGGTAGAAGTGTTTTCTTATGGTCCATGGCATCAATTATCATACCTAAATATTTGTTTGGAGCATCATAACGCTTCTTCTGATGTTTGTACAACTTTTTACTTTCACTTTCTTATTGATTCTGATGTTTTTGAAGTGTTTTGACTATGGAATTTTCACATGACATAAAATGAAAATATTGATGATATGTTTTCATAGTTGATAACTATCCAATTAAAAAAAAAGGTAAATACATACCTCTTTCTACCCCTTCATATTTATCTCTTCTTGATTTAAGAGTAGAACATGTACAACAAATCCCCATCCTTGACTTCTTAGGAATACAGACATTGTTGAATTGTTTCATCCATATTCTTGTAAAATATGCATATGTAATAAAATTACCATTTCCTTCAACACCTTCAACATATTCTTTGTACAAGTTGTAGATTTCCATCCTTGAGAAATTATCTGGAATATGTATTGTGTCTCTATCTGGCATACACTCTCCATGTTTGGCAAAGAAGTCACACATCCATGATAATGTGTTGTTTGTTAATGGCCCACTCTCTCATTGATGATGTACCTTTGAATAAAATTAAGGATCTTTTTCTAGCCTTGTTTGGATTCTTGATGGACGAAAATTACCAATTGAGTGATTTTTTTTGAAATCCTTTCTGCAAAATAAAATATTCCCAATGTGATAATCATATCTTGTATTGGTGGATATCATGCACCCCATTAAATATGATTTTTTTCATGCTCTTATTCATTGACAAATATGTCTTCCTTTTATTAAAGGCATACATGTAGTCCATTCTTTTCAAACAATTATTTTGAAAATATTCACTTGAAATCAAATCACTTATGGAAACTGATTTAGTGAGAAATTCATCCCTAGACCTTGTATAACTAGAATGATTTGGATTGATTTAAAAATGTCTAGTCCTATTCCTGCACAAAATGTTTCTTTGCAATATCTCCACTATTTCATCATCCTCTCTAGAAGGAATTTCCTCATCACTTGAAGGAATATGAAGCAAAACGTTGTCAGGAGACCGAATAAGAGAATGTTTAACACCTTGATTTGTTGCAGTTGAATGATTGAGAACATGATCTTCATTTCTAGGTCTATCATCATCTTCATTGATAATCTCATTGATAAGAGGAATATCAAACTCACTAGAAAAATGATTACCATCCTCACTAATGTCATTGGATCTTCCATGAAAACATTCACTTGAAGGAAAATCATCATCACCCTTAAGACTATCAATGCCATTAAACTCTTCTCTAACAAGACTGTATTCATCATCAACAACACCACCATCAATGCCTCTAAAATCTTTGTTTGGAGGAAAAATATCATCGCCGCCATTGATTCCTTTAAATTTTCCACCTGGAAAAATTTGTCCACCATCGACATAATCATCTTCACTACTTTTAAAATTCCCACTTGAGGGAAATTCTTCATCATCCTAATGAGTTCCTTTAAAATCCTCACTTGGAGGAAATTTTTCATCATCGTCATCGGTACCTTGAAAATCGTCACTTGGAGGAAAATCATCATCAACATTGTTACCTTTAAATTCCCCACTTGGTAAAGAGTGTCCACCATTGGCATAATCATATTCAGTTCTTTTAAAATCCCCACTTGAGGGAAATTATTCATCATCATACTTAGTTCCTTGAAAATATTCACTTAGAGGAAAATATTAATCGGTACCTTGAAAATCCTCACTTGGAGGAAAATCATCATCATCAACATTGTTTCCTTTAAATTCACCACTCGAGAAAGAGTGTCCACCATTGGCATAATCATCTTCACTACTTTTAAAATACCCACTTGAGGGAAATTGTTTATCATCCTCGTTACTTCCTTGAAAATACTCACTTGGATGAAAATCATCATCATCCTCAACATTACCTTGAAAATCCTCACTTGGAGGAAAATCATCATCGTCAACATTACATATTTTAGATTCCCCACTCGGGAAAGATTGTCCACCATTGGCATAATCATCTTCACTACTTTTAAAATCCCCACTTGAGGGAAATTATTCATGGTCGTAGTTAGTGCCTTGAAAATCCTCACTTTGAGGAAAATATTCATCATCCTCATCAGTACCTTGAAAATCCTCACTTAGAGGAAAATCATCATCACCAACATTTTTTCCTTTAAATTCCCCACTTGGGAAAGAGTGTCCACCATTTGCATAATCATATTCGCTACTTTTAAAATCCCCACTCGAGGGAAATTAATCATCATCCTCATTAATGCCTTGGAAATCCTCACTTGAAGGAACATATTCATCAGTACCTTATAAATCCTCTCTTGGAGGAAAATCTTCATCAGTACCCTGGAAATCCTCACTTGGAGGAAAATTATAATCCCAATCATTCAAACTGTGATCAAAGTCTCCACTTTGACCTAGATTTTGATTATTTTCAATATTATTAAACTATTGAATAGATTGATCACCATCATGTTCCTCCTCTTTGTCATTGGTTCCTTCCAAGTCCTTTTATTTAGGACTTTCCTCAGGAACATGTTGAATAACATTGCTTTCACTATGATCAAATTTCTGACTACATGAAAAATATGATGCCTCATTTACATTACTAGCATTCCCATCACATTTGCTAGTCCCAAAAGAAGAGGTATGAAAACAATTTGTTGATGTCTCAAAAATAAAATATTATTTATCTGACAAAGCCATCACTTCTCACTAATCACATAGAATGATACAAATGCTCACCCTCCCAATGTCAATCTTATAACTTGCAGAATGAACGCTTCCCTCCAAAATTCCCCCCAAAAATATTCCCTCCAAAATTGCCCCCCAAAATATTCCTTCCAAAATCCCTCCACACCCCCCCCCCCGCCCAATTTTTTCCCTTCAAAATTAAAAAAACAACTTTTACTCTATTAATTCATTATTTATTTGTTAATTAAAATATTTTTCATGTTTGTTTATTTATCCCACATTCATTAAACTTAGTGATGATCCATTTAATTTTAGGTATATATGTACACAATCTTCTTCTTTTTTATTTATCCCACATTAATTACACTTAACAATCATTTATATCATCATTGTTATATATACACATTCTTGTTTTGTCTTTTTACATTGCGTTAAATATTGAGAAGCATTCATTAAATAGATTGGATCAATCTACAAGGAAGAAACACCGAGAAGACATTCAAGGAGAACCTAGCATTTCAGAGGTTATTTATTTTTTAAATTCTTAGCATTTACCAAAAAAACATTTATAAGATCATTTTTGAAACACATGAGATTTTTTCATGTGAAAATTATAAAAAACCCTAAATTTTTTTATATGTTTTCTATTTTTTTCTAAGGAAATAACAACTTTAAAAAGAAAATAGACATTTTTCCAAGAAATTTTAACAAAATTCTTAGGATTTTTCAAAAAAAAAGCAAAATTTGATATACTTTTTATAAAAATTGTATAGTTTTTGTTGTTTTCTGATACTTCTTTTTATAATTTTGGCCCATAGTGGTTAGTGGGATTGATGCCCCTCCACGCGAGACCATGAATTAGCCTATGAGGTTTCTCAGGGTGATCCCTGACATCGTCCTATCCCCTCGACGACCAAGCCTTAGGAGTGCCTGGGGATTAGCCGTAGGGGCCAGGCCCCTGGCGGCCAAGTCATGGTCTACAGAACATGACTTGGTCATTGGGGGACTGGGGTGATGCCATACATGACCCCAGCCCCCACTGTGGATAAGGCACGGTCCCGTGGGCACCACAAGACCCCACCACCTTGGCCATCGCCCTAGCCCCCGCGGTTAAGTCATGATCCCATGTGTATTGTGACTTGTCCGCGGGTGGGTAGCTCCCGAGGCCAAGCCTTGGTATCATCAAATTCTTGGCTGCGGGGGTGACAAGCTTTGGTACTAGCATCACCCTAGTAACCCCATGGGTCAATTTTTATTTTTTATTTTTTTATAAGTTTAATTTTTATGGTCTATGATGTTTTTTAAATTTATTATAATTTAAACATTTCCCAGACCTAATTTAATTTTTTATTTTTTCATAGAGAAAAAATGGCAAGAAAGAAAATATATGTGAATGTATCTAGATCACGACCTGCAATAATGGCATCCAAAATTGGAACTGGGACCTCCATGAATGCTAGGAAACAAATTGATAACACATTTTTTCAAGGTCCAACACCTAAGATGTTAAGGGAAATGAAGAATGTTGGAGAGTGGAAATCTATGGAAGGTGAAAACAAATTGGAATATTCTTGGTTTGTTAAAGACAAAGAAAGAAACAATGGAGGACATCCATATTTGTATTGTGTCGAGTTTGAACATGTGGAAGGAAATTATCATCCACTTGGCTTGTTACGAGATATAAGTTTGGTGCCAGACATAGATATTGTTTATGCACTTGTTAAACAAGCCAAGACTTATATCAAGATTAGATATTGTTTGAAATTGAGAAATTATAAGAGGGGTGAATGTTTTACAGAATTATGTGCATCTATCATTGAAGACATTTACAAAGGAAATGTAATTTTGTTTATTTTTATTTTTGTATCCTGTATTACTTTTAATATCATGTTAAAATTTTAATTGTATTTAACATGAAGATGTTATATTTTGTTTTTACAGGATTTTGCTGAACGAATTTCACATATGTTAGTGAGGATTTACTCTTCAGAGAAAAATATCATGGAAGTCATCAATTCCTTTCATATCAATAAGGCACAAGAAGGAAGGAAAAAGAAACAAAAAGCAATAGAGGTTGAAGTTGCAAGAGTAGACAGACAAAAACATGAAAGAACTAGAAATAAAAGTCCTCATTTAAAAAAGGTTACATTTGAATATGAGCAAAATCCAAATGAATATTTTGTTGAGATTAGTCCCAATTATGTTATCACTCCTTCTCGCAAGAAGAATAAACAAGAGAAACATAAAAGAGTGATGGTCAAGGATGATTCCATTCTTATTGATTATGAAGAAATTGTTGATTTAGATGAAACCCATTTAAATTGTAAGAGGAGGAAAGAAAATGTTGTTGATGATGAAGCATCCATTGTTAGCAATGAATATTATAATGAAAGTCCTAAAGGTAGCAGAGAAATAATAACACGAGGTGTTGATCTAGAGGATGGTAGTATGAAAACAACACAAAATTCCATTCGAAATAGATAGTGAACTTAGTTGATGATGGACATACATTTCAGTTGAATGTGAAGAAAATTTATAAACCCAAAAAAGGGTAGAGAAAAATATCAAATTAGAAAACTGCATCACTTGCATATTCACAATTTGAAAGCATTGATTAGGTACAATCCATATGCACATGTGGTTGACTACCTATTTCTTGTTGACCTAATGGAAGCTCCTAGAAGGGATGAATTTGATAGATCAAAATGTTTTGAATACAAATATTTTGTGATTGGAGGAAATCATTATGGAGAGGCTAGAAGAGAATTGATGCAAGAATGTCTCAATAACCCACTTTTTGAGATAGTCAAATACATAATTTTTGTTGATTTATCAGATTCATAAGAAAAGTTATCGGCATGGGATCATAACACAAATAATGAGTATAGGATGTCCATGAATTTCATTCAAAGAGTGAGGTTTATTCATAATTTGTTTTTTTAAATATTTCATGGGGAGAGATCAAATGTTGATGCAAAGTTTCAAAAGCAATGTTGTATGGAAATAAGCTT
Source organism: Picea glauca (assembly GCA_000966675.3). Classification (NCBI taxonomy): domain Eukaryota; kingdom Viridiplantae; phylum Streptophyta; class Pinopsida; order Pinales; family Pinaceae; genus Picea; species Picea glauca. The sequence goes on from JZKD02S1673945.1 coordinate 299,757, forward strand.
CCCAATTGATGATTAAAATGAAAAAGAAAAAAATTGCAAAGGAAGTGATGTATTCAGAGCCATGGATAATTATTTTCAATTGGGATTTAGAATTGGACATGTATGAGATTTGATAGATGAGATATTCAACCTATGGGAAAATATTGGTATAAAAATCAAAGAGTTAAAAAGGATAAACCCTTAATATGTAGCACAAGTAAGATAGGTCATGAAATCAATAATATTCCAAAAGATATGATTATAACACCTTGGAGAATGATACAAGGAGTGAAGGATGAGAAACTTATCATAGCTATATTATCATGTGTAAGGTTGGGTGAATTGTCAATGGAAGAATTGTGTGATGAATTTAAAAAGTAAGTTTGTTGAGTTATTTTTTTTTCAGTTTAAGATATCAATGTTCTAAGTATTTTTTTTTTTGTTTGTTAATTGGTGCGGAACCTGTTGGCAACGCGATTAACCTGTGGCTTGAGAAACCACGACTTAGGGGCATCTAAGCCGTCAAAATCACCCAGGGATCGCACCCGGCCTGAGCCACACCAACCCTTAACATGGTTGGATTTTTTGTCCCCRCAAGTTTCGAACCGGTGACTTTAACATCACGGAGTGGCTTAACAACACACTCCGTCACCGACTGTCCTACACCTCGGGGACAATGTTCTAAGTATTTTATTATATATATCATTATAACATTATTTATTTATTTTATTTAGTCACAAGGTGTATATGAGAATACAAGAGGAAATGGTTAAGATGTTGAATAAAGAGAGTTGGGATGATGTTAAGCTCAACTATCCAGATTCAAGCTCTACAATAGTATTGAAACGATTTTTTGTTGCATTCAAAAAGGTATGTTGATTTATTACATTCATATTATTCGTTTGTAGATTAATTTATTTCTATTTTATTAGTTATAGATATATAGCTATATGTTTGTTTGTTTCATTAAAGATGCTAAAGAAGAATTTAGATGGAGTACTTGAAACCTTCAATTTTTTTATTCAAAAAGACAAGCTTGAAAGAGAAAGGAGGAGATGTATTTGAACTGTTGAACTTGATGACACCCTTGATCAATACATTTGGAATGGCCTCGATCCTGTTCAATATAAAGTGATATTAGGTGATTGTGAACAAATTTAAAATATTGTTCCTAAAAAAGAATACTCTCTAGTTATTGTGGATATCCCTCATGGTTATAATATCCAAAACATTGGATATGATATTGAGCATTATACTTACCAAGATTTCAATAAAGTGGTTATGGGATTTATGGAAGTCACAACATCACCATTTTGGAGATTTTCGGTTTTTCATTCAGACACACAACAATGATTAGTACAATCAAGCTTCAAGGGAAAAGAAAAGACAAGGATGCAACTTCTTTGGTAAGATATTGAAAGTGTATGTTTAGTGATTAAGATTATAAATCAATTTTATTAATTCACAATTTAATTGAATTTTCACTTATTATGTTAAAGACACAACCCTAATATTCATATCTCCAATAAATAACCATTTACACATGATATTGAGAGTATACATCTTGCAACTTGGACAAAAGATGATTCTTATAATTCTATTCTTGTCAATGTAAAGGATGGAGGGAATCCTAGTAGTTTATTCATTTACAATGTTGTGGTTACAAAGATAACATACACGGAAAATAATTTGAAAGGAGACATGGTTAACATTTATCAAAAACCACAAGCATTAATTAATTATCTTATAGATACACTTTAAAATCTAGGAGATTGGGTTTTGGATTTGTTCTGGGGTTCAGATAATAATTATGATCTAACATTTATGAAATCATACTTCAATCTTTATTATTTTTAATCTATGTCGTTTTACATTATTTAACTTATTTATTTTGTATTTGGTGATTAGGTACGAAACTAGCGTGTTGCTTACAAAAATGAAGAAATTGCATAGCCATTAAAATTGATCCACTATAGTGAGATTTTATTTAGCAAAGAATTAATTCTATTCCATCTCTTCTAGGTGAAATGTAAGAATTTGGATTGAGGAAAGGATATTTTAATGAATGTAGGAGGAAAAAATTTCAAAGGAACTATTGGAAATACTGAGAAGGGGGTGAATCAGTATTTAGAGAAATCAATATTTTTGAACTTGTACTTCAATCAGATCATGTATTCAATTTATATCCAATCAATAATGAAGACTATCCAATGAACAATGAAGAATAGTATAAGAGATACACCAATACACCATGCACAATATATAAGAAGTAATCGTGTATTATTGTTCAAAGGAAGTAATGACTTCCAAAGGTAATTATAAATTCCAAATATAAAGGGAGGGATAAACCTCCAAAAGGAAGATACATTCCTCCAATATCAAGAGAGGGTTGACCTTTCCATAATTTCCTCTTCCTTCCACCCAAGAATATACGAGAGATAATAAAACTTTACATTAAATTATCACCATCAACCAACCATCACATAGAACATGATAATGCTTCCTGAGACTTCTTAAACTTCTACAATTATTCACTTCTTGTAATACTCTGATCCTGTAGATAATATTACTCAATGTATTATCTGAAACTCCTCCAATTTTCACTCCTTGAATCCTCCTAGAAAAGGAGTTATAGAGAAAATGGTAGACCTTATTCAATTATGTTTTATTCAAGAGATCTAACTTGTACAATGTGCCCCATGCTCTATAGTTAACCTCAAACTCTAAAATTTGTACACATGAAACTATAGTCCGTACTCTTTCAAATTCAATTTTTCTCACTTCATTTGGATTCTCTATGAAGTCATTATGACTTCTTTACCCGAAACACATGTTTATGACTAGCTTCATGACTAGTCAAAAACCCTATCTTCCACAGAGTGTATCTCAAAAATTATAGCGAATAAAGAGATGAATTTTTTACCACAGGTACCTAGATATGTCTTCTCAATAGCCTCCTAATTTCACCATATGAATGATTCTAGAAAGAAAGTTATAGTGAAAATGGTAATATGACTTGTAAATAACATACCTTAGAACACATCACCAAAAGACTTCATCCTCCCTTGAAATTCAACCTTCTCTACTTCAGATTTCCTTAGAAATTCGACTTATATCTCTCTGTTCATTAATAAACTTGTGTGTGTTGAAAAATAAATGTATAATGAGATGTATTTATACCCTTTATGTCACTTTCTTTTAACATTAGGGCCGACATGTAGTTTTTGATTCAATTCATATTGTCATCTTCAAAAATTCATTTCTCCTCAATCATTAGGATCCACGTGACGTGCCACATACCACCGAAAGAGGCATGATTTATACTATCCATCCATGGGTGGTGTATCCGCATGTGTAATTCCATTCATGTCTATCTACTTCGATCAATTGATGAGGTCCAAAAGCCATGACTAGGGTTGACATAAATGACAACAACCAATCTTCCAACAGGAACCTCAAGTACCATTAGGAGGATTGATTGGAAAGGATCACTTTAAAGAACTTGTGGATATAAAAGACTCAATGGAAGAGCAAAATGACACAATGAAAACATAAAATGATGTCCAAGAATATGATATTGTATCTGTTGATAATTGTTGTTCCTGAGTTTATACTTTAAGGATGTAAAGTATAGCATCAAGGCATCTGCAAAGGTAAAAAAAAATAACTTCAGGATAAGAATTGAAAAGGAAGGGTGAAGCAGAAACAGTTTCTCAACTGTCTTTGTCTATCTTCCCGTTGTTCTTGGATGCTAGTATCTCTCTCAATAGCAACCCATGAACGTTCTAATTCAACTCGGTTAGTTGTTGTTTGTAGGATGGTATTAAATAGGTTCAAAGCAATACTGGTTTGATCTTGATGGCCAGGTTCAATGTTGGGTTGTCTGCTATTTGGGACAGTCATGGAGAATAAGATTTTATTTAATTGTGAAAGAATTTAATCAGCTGTCACTTCAATATTTTAAGAGATAAGAATAGGAAAAATAGTTTTGAAATTCAAAACACTAACATAAATACATTCGAGGCCATTTCCTAGATTTGCAACAATTTGAGAATTATAAAATAACAAAGAAATACTACTGAAAAATATGAGGCTTTAATCAAGAAAGAATCTCATATTGTAACAAGGAATAACGAAGGAAAATGAGATTTCTAATGAAATGTTAAGTATTAAGGTTCAAATGATTCACAGCTCTTAAAATCATTGATAGCAATTTCAGAGGAAAAGATGTAAATAATTTGATATCTGAATCAATCTAAACTATAAAATATGTTTATAGATAACTTGAAATTGATTATTCATTAGAAAAACATTGAAATAAAAACATAATAAAGTATTGTAAATAGGGTTAAAGAATGCATAGCTACAAATTGGCAGGATTCAAAATCTCATCTGTATCATATATTATGATGGATTGGAAAATTCTTAATACAATCGAATCTCTCCAAAAAATCAAAAACCTTTTCTCAGTATTTTGAAAATATATTTATACATCTTCATCAAATATTTTCTCGTTGGTGATTAACCAACTTCCTAAGATTATGGTTACATATATGAATAATGTCAACCGTTTACATTTCTTTTCTAATTTCTAATGATGAAAATATTCAAAAACAATTCTTTTATGTTTGTGTTGATGAACTTCCTTTCTCCCCCTCAAGACAGTGAACACAGTTTCCCAAAAGTTTCACAAAAACTCTGGGAGCGTCTGGCATCTCTTTTGCTTCAAACATGAAGAATCTTTTCTATAATTCAGGCAAACGATCTTCTATCATCTTCCCTGTGAACTTAATAGTTTGCAACTTTAAGATCGGTGTCACCATCCATTTGTCAATTTCTGTGATATCGAATACTTTAATTTTTGAGATCTCTATCTTCATTTCCTCCATCTCTTCTTTGAACCTTCGTTGGTGCTTGACAATGTCAATCTCACCTAATAATCCAGGAAAGTCATTTTTTCCGATATTCAATCAAGTCCTTTCTAAGAGATCAAAAATTCATTGGCAATCATCATTGACATCTTGGGTTATTCTTTTATATTTAGCCAGGTCTGGTTCCCACACTTTAAGTATTACGTCTCCTTTAACCTGTTCTGAAATGGATAATTTCTGGATACTTCTGACTTCTTCCTTTGTTGAGAGGGCTACTTCCCTTTGAAAAGTCATTCTAGCTGCTTTCACTTCCCTCTCCTTCTGGAGAACATTCTGCAAGGATTTATTTGTTTCTTGAAAGTAATTCTAGACTACTTCCAGATTTAAAAACACTTTTTGTTATTCTTCTTTTATTTTCAAATGTATTCCCAATGCTTGTGCCCTGAAAATTTCAAGTTCTACAACTTGATTAGTAATAGAACTAATTTTATCTTGTAACTGTTTATTTTCTTCTTCCTACTTTTCGGACCTGTGCTTGTGTGACCTATATTATTTGTTTTGCCTCTTTTAAGCCTGTTTTCATTTTCTGAATTTCTTGAATATCTTTTAGTCTAGCTTGTTCTAGACACTTTTGTATTCCCCAACTGATATTTCTCTCAGTTTATTTCAATTTGTCTTGTAGATGAGTTATTGGTTGGTCTTTTTGTTCGAGCATGGTTGTTAAACTACCAACAGAATATATATCTGTCGATGTTATATCTCCCAACGTACCTGCTAAATCTATAGAAAATTCTCCATCTTTAAGCTTCTTTCCATATATAATGACCCTATGTTTTTTAATCATCCCCTCTCCTCTTGGATGGATTTCCTATTTCAAGATTGCTATTCTCTTTTTACTGAAAAAATAATCCGATAGAGGGATCTCATCCCTTGAAATTGGCTCTAGATCACTGACATATAGATCTCCTTCGTGGGGGGTTCCATAAGTTGACTGCAATGGGGTTAAGGAGGTGATGGGACTACCGAGCTCTGATGATGTTGTTCCTCCTGTCTTTTCTAGAACATCCTTAGGGATTTCTGGGGGTGTTTCCAACTCTTTTCCAATCCCTGTCTCTGATTCTTTTGTCTAGGAACCCTCTGTGTCTTGGGAAGGTATCTCAGTATCCTTCATCTTGCCTTTGGTATTTTCTTTGTCCTATGTATTTGCTTCAAACCCTAGGGGAGACCCTTCCTGCTCTGGAGGTGGGGTCGAAACTTCACCCTACAAACGCTTAGGTAGGCAACTTCACCTATGGCCCTGGAATGACATGATTCCATTCTGTGAGTCAGGTGGCATGGCCTGTACTCTGTTCAATACTTCTTCATAGGATTTAACATCCTTGAATACATCATCATAGATAGATGTTTCATGCTCATAGGATTTTATATTACAATGCATAAAATTCCTGCTTATTACTTGGTAGGGGTCATACTTTCTATTCTCAATATCTACTAATTTAACTTCTTCTAATGATTCAGCGTCTACCTTAGAATGGCCTAGATTTAATAAATAAAATTTTCCAATATGTACATGGAAAGTTGGCCATGACTTCTTTTGAGCTGCTTTTAGTTCTAATCCAACACCACCTTTTACTATCTGATGGGCTACCTCCCTGCACACCAATCTGTCTAGTAGGAATTTAGGGAGTACATGAGGGGGGATGGAACAACCGTAAACCCTAATGTAGGAAAAATTCTCCTCAATAAATCAGTCGACAATTGCTTTAATATTTTCTGTGATTGCATCAAAAATGCGAGGGGGTTCACATCCAAAAAGTATTTTATGCATCGTAATTATAATAAAATGACAAAATTCATAAAATGCATCCTTAGCATTTTCTTCCCAAAGGGCAGAGTGATATTTATGAATGGGTTCTGGACAGGTGATCTGAAAACAGATCCAAAAGTCCGATAGGGCTTGGAAAATGCTCAAAAATGAAAGTGCTCAGATTGCGACGAAACCTGCRCCATGACGTCCGGCTCGTCTTCTTGAATCCGGTGGTATAATTTTTATCGCAAACGGAGTCCGTATGAGGAAGATATCGCGTTCTGTCCGAAAAGCCAAACAGGGAAATTTTGGGGATGCTGACTGTACCTGTCCGTACAGTCCGTACAGACACGTGTCAGTCCGTACAGTGATGACGTGGCGGTCCATACAGTGACGTGGCAGCATCGGGAAGAGGACACGTGGCGGTCCGTACAGTGACRTGGCAGCATCATGGGACGACACGTGGCAGACCGTACAGTGCCGACGTGGATTCCGTACAGTGATGTGGCAGCGCAGGATGATGACACGTGGCAGCCGCAGCGGGTGACACGTGGCAGG
>JZKD02S1673945.1:326672-381861 GCA_000966675.3 Picea glauca
CTAATACCACTGTAATGATCCCAAGCCAAATTCTTTCTTGGAATCACTAACTACTACTAATTTATTGAGTTATTAAGTGCATACAAGATTCATCAACACATGGAGATCACAATATGTTCAAGATGTAGAAGCACAAGAAAAGATCTGACCTTTTTATTATGACCAATGTAAGATCAATACAATAGATGGCCGATCTGGCATAAAACTCAAATGGTCGTACAAGAAATAGATATGAGCTGCTACAAAATGCTCCCAACAATAAAAAATAAGCCTCCAAAGGCTGGATATACAATGAAGATAGAATCAAGCAGATATGAGCTGTACTAATGCTCAACCTCCAAGCTAGAAATTGCCACGTTCTGCTAGAATGTTGAAGCCCTCAATAATTATACCCTGCTACCAAAATCGTCCAATCATCCCGATAAATATGCCAAATGATAGATCGGGAAACTATAAGGACAACCTAGATGTCCAAATTCCCAAATCCACTCTCAAACCTCATAGATTTGAATTCTCCACTGAATGGTGCACCCCACTGGATGATTGAAACCCTAGATGGTTTGGCCCTGATGAAGGAGGCCTCCAAATGCTCTGAAAATCTCCAAGAATATATATCGGGCTATGAGAATACCTTGGGAGAAGTTTCGAGCTTAGATCTCAATAAGATCTCCCTAGATTTGAGTTTTACTGAATCACAAGACATCCCCTATGGCTTCAAGATGTCCCAATCTGCAGACAAATATAGAATGATGATAACCCTCCAGAAAATCCCTCAAACTAATGGTCCTACCCCTGCAAACAAAATCCAACTGTTAGAATGGCCCGAGGCCCTTAGAATAAGCTAGATCGAACCTCCCTCTAGATGATGGTGCACCCTTGCTAGAAACACAAGAACAGTACAACCTGCTACCTTCTGAAGTGCTAGATGGAGATGGGCTGAGACTAGAATGGTGTGGAGGAGTATTTCATACACAAGGCCAAGATGCGGAACAAGGTGAGTGGATATTTCACCATTGAGTTTCTCATAAGGGTTTGTACAGCAAAACCCCCAAATTGAATGCTCAAGAGCAATAGAAAATGCTAATCCAAAACCAGAATGAGTAATAGGTGTGCCCTAGCCTATTACTTATACTTTTCCTTCTAATTCTCTGTTGAGTTAGGTTAACTCCCAGGGTTAATATTCTATTCTTCTGTTGAGTTATCTTTTACTCTTTTATCCTTTTCCTTTCCTAAGTCAACTTAAAAATATAACTTTTAACTTCTTGACTTCCCCCCCCTTAGTGTGAGACTATGACCTAGTGGGGGTGCCTAGGCCACTGAGTCTCCTCATAACCTCTCTAAGAGGTGGGGGACATTACACTTTGTGATGTGGACTTGCTTTCATTTACAGGATCTTGTGTCTTCACAGTGAGTGTTTCTACTGGCTCTGACTGAACAGGTTGCGTATTAGCTGTGTGTGTTTTTGTAGTCTGTTTGTCAGCAACTTTTGGAGTCACCTCATCGGTTTTGCCTCTTGGAAAGATATTTTTTGTCGAAACAGTTGGGAGACTTTTGTTCCTTGGTATTAAATTATATTTTCCCTGTAGTTCAACTATGATATCATATGTGATACCTTGATAGGTGAAATCTTTAGACGTATTGTTGCTAACATTGTCTTCCGATGTAATTTATTTATTTAAGGATCTTTCGTAATCTTGTCTCGATAAATAAGGTGATTTATTATCGTCGCCAAGATTATTAATATCCTCACTGATCTCTTCAAAATCTCCTATATCTTCCTCTCTAATGAAGTTTTCACTTTTGAAGGGGGTTGGAATTTTTTGGTCTTCATTTTCAATTATTTTTTGTGGGACCTGAGGATCAGGATTCCTTCTAAAATCTTTCCTGGGGAAATGATCTCTTTTCAATTTATCTAGTTCCATTTTTTAGATCTTGTTTGAAAATTTTCTAATCACCCTAGCCATCTTGTCTATTTTATCTCTCGAGGATTTCCTCGATCCTGAAGGTCCACCTTGTTCTTTGAATTTCCTATTTTCTTTGTTTCCAGTTTCTATTTTTGCTTTTAATTTCCCTTATGCCATCTTGTTTGATTCAATCTCAAGTGCATCATCCTGCATTTTCATGAGATCTATTGATCTCCTTTCTCTCAATAATAAGGCGAAGTCAGGATCAAAAGTGCCAACAAAAGTCACCTTTGCTGAGGGTTGTGAAGGTTTAACCTCAACCGAGATTTTATTATACAACTTGTTGAACCTTTGTGTGAATTTTAGAACTAATTCTGAGTTTTTCTTTCTAAGGGATCCAAATTCAGTCAAGTAGTAGAGGTGGTCCTTCCTCTCTCCCCATTTTCTAATAAAAGCACTTTCAAGTTCTTCATAAGATCTTAAAGATCCAGCTGCTAAGGATTGGAACCAGGTCCTCACTTGTCCTTCGAAAGTCTGAATGAGGACTCTAGAATAGACATCTTCGTGTTCTATTTTGAGGATGTTGAAAAATTGGTCAAAAAAGTTTATATGTTCTTGGGCAGTCAGATCTCCTTCCTCTGTAAATTTCGGAAGACTTTTCATATAATTTTCGGGGAGATCATGTAGAGGAATAGGAAGGACAAGGGGATAATATCTAGAAGCTACTTTAGCAAAGATTCCAGGAAGTGGTACTTGAGCACCTATTGGTCCTCCAGGGGCACCACCTCCAGCTCCAACACCTCCTTGTGCAGCCATCGTTATATTTAAGGTTGAATCTCATAATGTGTGAGGAGAAGATTCTCGAAAATCTGGGGAGGAAACCTCAGGAAAAGAGAACGTATCGTATGAGAGGGGAAGTGAAACAGATCTTTCAAGATTTTTTGAAATGTTCAACTACGTAAAGTCAGGCTGACATATAGTATGTATGGGTAAAAAGACTTGTCTAAGTGATTTTCATGATTTTAAAATCTTTTCTGGATTGGAGACTGGCGAGGTCTGCTTGTTGTCTGGGTCGTTTCTGGTGTTCTTTCGGCTAATAGCCAGTTTAGTTATCGTGGAGTCACCAAGTGAAAAATACTAGTAGCCTTAGAAGGTTTTCTATCCTTGTTCACTATCAAAGACAAAAAATGTCAATGTCGTTCTTCCCAGGGAAAAGATTTGTTTCTTTGTTCCCCGGCAGAGGGGCCAAAAATATGTTTTTCTTGAGTTTATACTTTAAGGCTGTAAAGTATACCATCAAGGCATCCGTAAAGGTAAAAAAAAATAACTTAAGGATAAGAATTGAAAAGGAAGGGTGAAGCAGAATCATTTTCTCAACTATCTCTGTCTAGCTTCCCGTTGTTCTTGGATGTTAATATCTCTCTCAATAGCATCCCGTGAATGCTCTAATTCGGCCCGCTTAGTTTTTGTTTGTAGGATGGTATTAAATAGGTTTAAAGCAATACTATTTTGATCTTGAAATCCAGGTTCAATGTTGGGTTGTCAGCTATTTGGGACAGTCATGAAGAATAAGATTTTATTTAATTGTGAAAGAATTTAATAAACTGTCACTTCAATCTTTTAAGAGATGAGAATAGGAAAAATAGTTTTGAAATTCAAAACACTAACATAAATACATTCAAGGTCGTTTCCTAGATTTGCAACAATTTGAGAATTATAAAATAACAAAGAAATACTACTGAAAAATATGAGGCTTTAATCAAGAAAGAATCTCATATTGTAACAGGGAATAAAGAAGGAAAACGAGATATCTAATGAATTGTTAAGTATTAAGGTTCAAATGACTCACAAGTATTAAAATCATTGATAGCAATTTCGGATGAAAAGATGTAAATAATTTGATATCCAAATCAATCTAAACTATAAAAGATGTTTACAGATAACTTCAAATTGATCATTCATTAGAAAAACATTGAAAGAAAAACATAATAAATTATAGTAAACAGGGTTAAAGAACGCATAGCTACAAATTGGCAGAATTCAGAATCTCGTCTGTATCATATATTATGATGGATTGGAAAACTCTTAATACAATCGGCTCTCTCCAAAAAATCAAAAAACCTTTCTCAGTATTTTGAAAATATATTTATACATCTTCATCAAATATTTTCTCGTTGGTGATTAACCAACTTCCTAAGATTACGGTTACATATATGAATAATGTCAACTGTTTACATTTATTTTCTAATTTATAATGATGAAAATATTCAAAAAAAATTATTTTACGCTTGTGTTGATGAACTTCCTTTCTCCGCCTCAAGACAGTGAACACACTTTCCCAAAATTTTCACAAAAAATCTGGGAGTGTATGGTATCTCTTTTTCTTCAAACATGAAGAATTGTTTCTGTAATTTAGGCAAACGATCTTCTATCATATTCACTGTGAACTTAATAGTTGCAACTTTAAGTTCGGTGTCACCATCCATTTATCGATTTCTATGATATCGATTACTTTAATTTTTGAGATCTCTATCTTCATTTCCTCCAGCTCTTCTTTGAACCTTCATTGGTGCTTGACAATGTTAATCTCACCTAATAATCCAGGACAGTCATTTTTTCCGATATTCAATGAAGTCCTTTCTAAGAGATCAAAAATTCCCTGGCAATCATCATTGACATCTCTCGTTATTCTTTTATATTCAGCCAGGTCCGCTTCCCACACTTTAAGTATTACATCTCCTTTAACCTGTTCTGAAATGGATAATTTCTGGATCCTTCCAACTTCTTCCTTTGTTGAGAGGGCTACTGGATTTTGGAAATTCGTTCTGGCCTCTTTCACTTCCCTTTCCTTCTGGAGAACATTCTCCAAGGATTTATTTGTTTCTTGAAAGTAATTCCGGACTACTTCCATATTTAAAAACACTTTCTGTTGTTCTTCTTCTATTTCTAAATGTATTCCCAATGTGTGTCCCCTGAAAATTTCAAGTTCTACTACTTGATTAGTAATAGAACTAATTTTATCTTGTAATTGTTTATTTTCTTCTTCCTGATTTTTGGACCTGTGCCTGTGTGACTTGTATTATCTGTTTTGCCTCTTCTAAGCCTGTTTTCATTTTCTGAATTTGTTGAATATCTTTTAGTCTAGATTGTTCTAGACCCCTTTGTATTCCCCAACTGATATTTCTCTCAGTTTCTTTCAATTTGTCTTGTAGCTGAGTTATTATTTGGTCTTTTTGTTCGAGCATGGTTGTTAAACTGCCAACATAATATATATTTTCCGATGCTATAGCTCCCATCGTACCTGCTAAATTTGTAGCAAATTCTCCATCTTTAAGCTTCTTTCCATCTATAATGACCCTATGTTTTTTAATCATCCCCTCTCCTCTTGGATGGATTTCCTGTTTCAATATTTCTCTTCTCTTTTTACTGAAAAAATAATCTGATGGAGGGATCTCATCCCTTGAAATTGGCTATATATCACTGACATACAGAGATCCTTCATGGGGGGTTCCATAAGTTGACTGCAATGGGGTTAAGGAAGTGATGGGACTACCAAGCTCTGATGATGTTGTTCCTCCTATCTTTTTTGGAACATCCTTAGGGATTTATGGGGGTGTTTCCAACTCTTTTCCCTTCCCTATCTCTAATTATTTTGTCTGGGAACCCTCTGTGTCTTGGGAAGGTATCTCAGTATCCTTCATCTTGCCTTTGGTATTTTCTTTGTCTTGTGTATTTGTTTCAAACCTTGGGGGAGGACCTTCCTGATCTGGAGGTGGGGTCAAAACTTCACCCTGCAAACTCTTGGGTAGGAAACTTTTCCTATGGCCCTGGAATGATGTGAATTTGGTTTGTTAGTCAGGTGGCATGGCCTATACTCTGTTTGGTACTTCTTCATAGTATTTAACATCCTTGAATACATCATCATAGATAGATGTTTCATGCTCATAGGCTTTTAGATTACAATGCATAAAATGCCTGCTTATTACTTAGTAGGGGTCATACTTTCTGTGCTCAATATCTAATAATTTCACTTCTTCTAATGATTCATCCTCTACCTTAGAATGACCCATATTTAATAAAGAAAATTTCCCAATATGTATAGGGAAAGTTGGCCATGACTTCTTCTGAGCTTCTTTTAGCTCTAATCCAATGTCGCCCTTTACTATCTGATGAGCTACCTCCCTGCACACCAATCTGTCTGGTAGGAATTTAGGGAGTGCATGAGGGGGAATGGAACAACCGTAAACCCTAATGTAGGAAAAAATCTCCTCAATAAACCAGTCTGCAATTGCTTTAAGATTTTTTGTGATTACATCAGAAATGCGAGGGGGTTCGCATCCAAAAAATATTTTATGCATCAGAATTATAATAAAATGACAAACTTCATAAAATGAATCCTTATCATTTTCTTCCCAAAGGGCAGAGTGATATTTATGAATGGGTTCTGGACAGGAAATGTTCCAACTCCAATTCATTAAGGGAAAAGGAGTCACATAACAGATTGCATCCATAATGTATGCTGACATGTAAAAGGTTGTTGGTTGTCCCTTTGATTTTGTTTCTTCGTAGTTTGAGATTTCATGTGTTAGGTTATTTGAAAAATTTTTATGCCAATTAAAAGCATACCCTTCTGAAGCTTCTTCTAAAAAGGGCACCCAATCTGCATGAAAATGGCAGGGATCTTTTCTCCCAAAAATTCTACATAGCATAATGGCTACATATACCATGTATTCATTCAAGGATGCTATATCATAAATACCATGGGTATCAACTCTAAAATTTGATGGACACCTCGACCATTCTCTAATCATATCAGGATATGTTCTGTCATCTTCAATGCATTCTTTCCTCTGAAACTCTGCTAAAAATTCAACATTAAAAGTATGTTTGGGATTTGGCGAGAGTTTATACATTACTTGTATGTGTTCTTTCCTGAATGAGCCGACAATAACTCATTGATCGTTCAAGATTCTCCTCATCAGGATATCGACCTTTTCCAGGGCCCAACTGATCATATCATTGTATGCCACAAGTTGCGGGTGCGTTGCGTTCTTATGAAGCTCTGATTCCGCTATGTCCCGACAATGATTCTCAGAATCAGGATGAGCATTCTTGAGTTCATATTCCATAAATTTAGAGATTTGAGTCCAAGATTTAATGGATTCTATAGTGTGTGGTGTGGTGTCAGAGATGATATCTTCTTCTTATGTATCTTCACTCTTCTTCGGTGCCTTTTTCGGTGCCACGACTTTACGTTAAATTGAAAACCTGTCACAGAAAATGAATGAATGAGCTCAGCTAAGTGTTTCTTGTGCTTGATAAAATGAAAACATAGACATTTAAATGCTCACTTTGAATACATTTAAAAGTGATAGGATTGACACAACTGACAAGAATTCAAGGCATTTAATGCAGAAGATATATTTTTGAGATACACATTTAATGTCCATATTTTGGCGCCTTTGGATTTTTAAAGAAAACTCGGGAAACTTTACTTAATCGAAAAGCGAAACATGAACGAAAACGTAAAAATAATGATTATCATTAATCCTATTTTGGAAAAAGGTTAATTAGTGCTAATCATAGATTAAGACTGAAAACTTTGTTTTTTGGGATTTCGGAGATCATGTTGTTGAGAAGTATGTCATCAATGAAATCCGATCTCCAAAATCGTGAAATCACAACATGTTAATTAAGACTTAAAATGTTTTAGCGAAGTAATTAATTGAGATTAAGCGTTTTTGGGATTTCGCGGATCATGTTGTCGAGAAGTATGTCATCTATGAAATCCGGTCTCCGAAATCGAGAAATCGCGACGGGTTTTTTAAAGAAAAGACTTAAACTCATATTAATTAACTAACTAATCACGATTAAGGCCAAAACAGAGTTAGTTTGATTTAACATGAACTATGGATCAGGGTTTTGTGATTCAGGATTTCGGGAATCATGATGACAAGAGATGTGTTATCACTGAACCGCGAATCCTGAAATTGCGACATGATTATCTTAACCCTTAAAATTTCACATTAGAGAATTAATTAATCCATGTTTTAACTAAGACTTTGATGTTTCAGGAAATTAGGGATCGAGATTTCACGATTCGATTTGTATCGAAAAAATATGTTTTCAGCAAACCCCGAATCTCGAAAATTCTTTAAGCTTAACCTTAAATCGGTTAGTTTTTAAACTTATCATGATTAAAATAATTTCATAGAAAAGGCATCGGGATTATTATAATTCTTTTAATCTTTTTTTCCTTTTATTATCCAAATAACTAAATTCTTTGAGAAAAAGGTGTCGTGTGTTTCGGATTGATAACGAAACTCATGTTTTGTGAAAAGCCGAAACCCGAAAAAGGAAAATTTAGGCCTTAGGGATAAAAAAGTAAATTTAAGAACTGTTTCAACAATAATGATGACTTTGGGATATATGATATTGTTGATTAGTTTTAAGATGCCCTTGAAAACGATGCTCAATTTTGCAAATTTTTCATAAGCTATAACTGTAATGTTTTGACTTTCAGATTTTAAAGTAAAAATGAATATGTATCTATTGTTGTTTTATGATGAATTTTTATTATTATTTTATTTTTATTTTTATTTGTATGTGGATCAATATATTAGGGAAAATGACATTAAATATTGTCATTTTTTACTTCAAATGTATAAAAATATGGGAAAAAAATTGTTAATTTAAAAAAAAAAAAACCATTTTTTTTGTTCAATTATGTCCATAAAAATGAATTATTTGACATGTTATTTTTACCAAAATGTATTAGTTTTTTTATTATATATGGATTTAAAATGTATTTGTTTTTGTTAAATATTTAAAAATAGTGTTATTTAACTACAATTGTTTTCTATGTATTGAAGTAAAGGTAAACAATGTGTTAAAAATGACATTTTCCACTATATTTAAAAAGTATGGAACCATGAATTAATTAAGTAGGCACAATTATATGAAAAATATTAATTTAAAAAAATTAAATGGTATACAACATTTTTAACATTGAAAGAAGCATGGAAAAATGATTAAAAACATCCTTGAAAAAAAAATTTGAAAAATTTGAAAATAAATGAAAAAACATCGTTGAAAAAAATTTAGAACAATTTGAAAATAGATGAAAAAATAAGCATTTAAAAAAATAATGTGGATACATTATTGATAAGAAGATTTAAAATATCAAAAAAAAACCTAAAAAGGGATGGGGGTGCTACCAGTAGCACAACTTTTCAAAACAAGGTAAACAATGTGACCCCCCAAAAATGAGAACTTTGTAGAGTTCTCGTTAAGTTGGTAACTTTGTTAAAGTTGCTTTGATACGAATATGATCTATAAACTTCCATCAATACTCCACTGTAACAATTTATCACAACATATCTTACAATATTCTGCAATCTCTTATTATGCATAATTTTATTTTAGATTTAATATTACTAACTTAATGCATGGAACATTGAAATAACTTAGACTAAAATGAAATAATCTTAGAAAATAACACACCATCCACACAATGAACACAAGATTTACCCTATGAAAACCAAATATAGGTAAAACCTAGCTAGAAGGTCAGGCCTATGCCTTTCTCTTTTCTCCTCAATTATGAAATGAAAATACAAAGAAAGGGCACTCACTATGGAGTTTCCATGGACATTATAGGTAGTATGGTTGCTACAGGATATTCCACTTCCTGTGTTATTCCTCGAAATCCAAATTTTTGATGCTTTTCTATACTATGGAAAAATAAATAATACAATAAGAATGGAACCCCTTTTTTTCCTAGCCTCCCAGTATTTAACATGGCCTGATAGCCGTATAGGGTTAGGGTTAGGGTTTTTTCATGCCTCAACTACTGATTAGGGTTAGGATTTAGACCCTCTATATTCATCTTGAAATTACACATATGTGAGTAATGGAAGATGATGTGGCATTCACTTGATATCATGGTGGTCAACAAGATAGATCAAATTGCGAGAGACATAACTTCCTCATATGAACTTTGATTATGGTGATATTCTCATTGTCTGAAATATACTTATGTGTATAACAAATTTGAGAGGCTTGGAAGTTTTCATGCAAAGTTTTGGCATAAAAAAATGTTGTCTAAGGCCTCAAATAGGCTATTAAAATTTCTAAACCCCAAATCACCAAATAAATATTTACCCCTAAAATGGGCCTTATAAGTTGATAGCTCTATTTTTTCTGACCAAAAAGAAACAAAATAAATGAAAAATTATATAATGGTCCTTTCAAGTCACCTTTCTTTGTAGGTCTCTTCAACCTTCAATGAGTGACATTCCCTAGTTGATAGGACTAAAGTTTCTCACTAAAGGGTTGAGTTGTTACATCCTTGAGACCTACTCCAATTAATCGATGGTTTCCTTTCACTTCCTTTGTATGAATTCCATGTATTGTCTACTATATCCTCATAGAAATCCAATGACCCTTCTTATGCCAGCCTCCCATCAGAGAATCCAAGCTCTCTCTCCTAAGGGTTATGGAATAAGTTTCCAGATTATTTTAATGGTTTCCATACAAGATTCATGTTCCAAAAGAGAGGTATTTAATATGATAAATGAATATAACTAAATCCTAATTGAAGTATAAAAGGAAAAAGAAATAAAAATTCAAACAATATCAAGGGGAATAGTCCACCAATTTTATCAGAAAGGGACCCAACTTAGAGCCTCCTAACTCTACCTTAAAGTGAAACAATCCAATTGCTAAGAACACATTGTTGTCACACTACTAGTGAGTAACCATTATTAAAAAATGTGATTAGACATATAGAGCAAGGGAGAATAATCAACCAGCGAAATGACATGCATAATCATAGATTCTAAGCAACGAGGAGTAGTTCCAAGTTACTGAGAAGCTCCATATTTTATATTAGGTGTTAGCAAGCATAAGATAAGTAAGATAAAACATCATAACACTAGAATAGTCAATGAGTTAGTGTTATAGCGTCAATTTCCACCTTTGAAGCATTGACAAGATTGTTGGCCTAATCCCTATCCTATTTACAAACTGTTATTCCCCATACCTCCTTAAGGCCTTCCAAAAAACAGTTTCTTGGAAGATATACATGCCCTCATAGTTATGGTACTCGCGTACATGCGGGCCTATAAAGGGAAAATCATGTACATGTGAGAAAATGAATATATATATATATATATATATATATATATACCAAATTAAATGTTGTGTTACAGGTTTGGTTAGTTTCCTAACTCCTTTTACCCATACTCAACTGTCTCTAACCAACTAGAGACAACATAAAAGGAGCATTTGTCCAAGGAGAAAGGTAATGACAAGTAATGTTTATTTGCAAAAATTAAGAAAAACTTTGTTTTTATAACCCCCCCAAGTCTGTAAAACCTTATACATCCATGTTGTTGCTAGTTTGACTTGGAAACCCTTGTTTGCATCCCCTCTTTTTGATCATCAACTTATCTTGCCAATAGTTTCCTCCTATATTTTCTTTAGGCCCGTGATAGATAGAAATTTAATACCATAGTTTATAGTAGGATAAAGGGTGGAGGAATGTGGGATATCTCTCGATAGGGAAATGCTACGCATGACAATTATAAAGTTGTAACCACCTTAACTCCTGAATAAAATAGAAACTCTTTCCTTCGAAATATGTTGTATTTGTAATGTTTTTATTGCAATATTTCCATATATATTTTGTAAAATAATAGTTGTTGAGATTTTATTGATATGTTTCATTAGAATAATAGGCAGTTATTAGTATAACTACCTCTCTGTATAGTCTTTAATCTTGAAGGTTCTTGCAAGTTGCAGAGAAGTTGTTGGAAATGAGCGAAGAAACCATGACAATCGGGAACGACATCAACCATAAGAAACCAAGTGAGTTAATCTTTCTTTTTTTCCAATAGTTAGTTATTTATTTTGAAATCAATTATTATATCTTGGATGCATGTTCTTGTTGTGAATTTGTTTCTATGCAGTCATTGGTATGCTGCAGTATAGTCCACTGTTAAAGGGTATTTTCCCTGAAATCAAAACTAGCGACCATACTAAGGATATTTCTCCATGGTGAGCCTATTTATGGGTTTATGTATTTGTTTTATTTATTGAAGTGATTTTATTTTGTTTCATATTGTTATATGTACTTATATTGATAACTTATGATCGTTTGAGTCTTTCTTCAATTTCATTTGAGCCTTTGTGTTGCCTTATGTTGTCTCTTTTGAGATTTTTGGGTATATACGTGTTGTGATAGTTATCACAGTTGCATACACATATGTTCCTAGTTAGTATAGACAATCATGTACATGTGGCATGCCTTAATAACAAGCACGTACATCTTTCCATAAAGAAATTTTTTTTCTTAAAGTTTTTGGGCTAGTTGTTTAGGGTCTCTCATGAGGCTTTAAGACTTTGTTGATGTTGCTTTATAAGTTATGTAGTTATTTAGCTTGATTATTCTAAATAAAAACAATTTTATTTTATGCTTTGATCATTCTGAGTCATTATTGGATTTTCTCTTGCTTTCCATTCTTTTTTGGCTTTCTTTTGATCTCTCTGCTGCATTTTGTGTTTTGGGCTTTAGACCTAATTTTTCAAAGTTTTCCAAGTGTATACACTCTTTGCTATGAAAAACCGCATGTACATACACTTGTTATTGAATATAATAGAACATACATATGCACATTTTAATATGAAAAATTATGTACAAACGATGTTTATATACACGACCCATAGAAGGCAAAAGCGTGTACATACATGCCCTATAGATGGATAAATCATGTACATACGCACCCTATAGAATTCCAAGGGGCATACAATAAATCATATAAGATCCCTATATTGATAAAAGGCACATACGTAATATTATACATGGAACCTATAGTGGATACAGTCACGTACGCCTTCAAAAAAGTGACTTTTTTGCTTGTTTTTCAGCCTTTTTTTAGCCATGTTTTGGCTTGTTTAGGGGGCCTTTTTTGGGGAGTTTGGTCTAGAAAATTTTTGTGGCCTATAGGAGGTTGGTAAGGCCTTAATTTTGAATGGAAATTTTGTTTTTTTGATCCATCTTTGGCTCCCTTTTATCCTTTATATTGCATATCTTTAAGACTAGTCTTGTTCTTAAGATCTCGGTTTCTAGGTCGTTGTGGTGGTCGTTTCCAAAACTTGAGTTTGTATTTGAGTTAGAGACTTCTATTTTTTTATTTCCTTGGATTTTTTAAATATAAAACCACAAAATTTTCCTTATTTTAGCATCATTTTTTAGTTTTTTCTTTGTGAGAAAGAAAAAGAAAATGAAGAAACCCTAGTTTGTTGCTAGTTAGGTTTCTTTCTTTCTAGTGCATTGTTTTGCTTTATATTTGAAAAAGTAAAATATATTATCACATGATTTTTTTTTCTTATCATATTGAAATAATTTCAAAAAATAAAAATAAATAACATCTTTTTGTTTGCTTCTTGTTCTTTTATCAAAAGGATGCATTGTGCATTTTGCATCAGAAAGAGAACATAGTGCATTTCAGTGTTTGAAAGATTGTTCATGAATTTTTATTTTTTGATTTATTTTTCATTGAAGAATTAGGGTAAAATTTTCCTTTCTAGTGTTCTTATAAGTTTCAATTTTGCAAGAGTCTCAAACAACATCATTTTCACTTCCGTATCCTTTGAGTAAAAAACAACTGCTAAAATGAACGCTAAATTTAAAGTTTACTAGACTTTGTTTCTAGGGTTCATAAACAAGTTTACGATTAGGGACTTGGATTAGGATTGGATAGATAACTATACAAGGATGGTAAAAAAACATAGGAGTCTGAGTCAGGGAGATTCAAATCCAATTTTTGTATAAGTATAGTCGGGAGCCTCCTTTAACACATGAGTTAAACACAAGGTCACGTAAGGAAGAGTCGAGGAGATACCCCCTCCGAGGCTTGACCGAGTGTTGTGGAGAGATCGTATTTTGGGGATTTAATTAGTGAAAATACCTCCTTGAGAGGTGGTTATTTCTAGATTTCGAATTTTTTTACCTTTCCCATATGTCGATTCTAACTGTCAATTGTACCCCTTGGATGTTGACTGCGAGGGTATCCTTAGATACTTTTCCTAGTTATATTAGAGGTGATTGTGGGGGGTTTCTTTCAATAACTAAGGTAGACATGATATCATTCTATTAGTACCCATGGAGGGTGCCCCACAAAGCAAGGGTTACTTTCACCAGGTAGGGATAGTAAGTGGAGGTCGAGGTAACTACTTCTCACTGATTTGTTCATTGGTCTCAAGACTTGATCAACTCTTCCTGGTTTTTGGAAGGTCCCTTTACACTTTTTCATTTCTTTGGAATTAGAATATTATCCACATGGGATGAAGTTTTGAATAATTTTTTTGTTTGCAATGTTTCTCTTAGGAAGTTTTAGTGGAGTGCTACTTTGTATAGTTGGCCTTAGGTTGCGTCTGCATCACCACTTTTGGATCAATGATTCAATGTGGTCAACCAATCACTCTGTCGGTTGGGAAGGATCCCTATTATTTCTCTTGGAATCATGGAGATGCCTCTTAGAATGCATAGGTTTTTATACCACTGGCTCGCCAGATTTAGTGCATGACTTTTTCGGACATGAAAAATCCCACAAGGGAGGAACCTGTGCATAAGAAAATCATGGAAACATTTCTTGAAGATACCAACCAAGGGACCCTTTACCAAAAGGATTCTTATAATTTTACATTATTTGGAAATGTTGGTGCGCCCTTGATGGCCACCTTGAACATTCTTGGGTTGAATGTTGGACTACCGGTTTGGTTGTGGAACACTTTGAATGTCCTCAATTCTCTTGATGCTTCTCAGGTAAGAACCTTATGTCATGGGAATTGAATGGATGTTGATCCTTTATCTTATGCATCTGTGAATTCTACTTCTCCTCCTTCTCCATCTTCTAGTGAAATTCTAGCTACTAGTAACCTAAAGTCTAAAAGGAAAAGGAAGAGGAATAGTAAGAAGAAGAAGTCACCAACCTTTGCGAGTCATGTTGGAGATCTCTCACTAACCTATGCAAGTCATGTTGGGGGAAATATCCCAGTCCCTACAAGTCATACTAGAGTTCAACAATTATCCTCTTCTAGGCATGCTAGAAGAGTGTCAACAAACTTTGTCAGCCATGTTGGAGACTAAAAACCAACCTATGCTAGTCATGTTGGAGATATGTCAAAAACCTATGCAACTCATGTTTAATACAAGAAACTGGTTACTGCAAGTCATGATAGGGGCACTAGTCCAGTCATTTCGATTCATACTAGCATCATTTCAACAACCTCTATGAGTCATGTTGGAGACCAATGCCTAGCCTCGACAAGTCATGATGGGGCTAACCCACCAGCCATTGTAAGTCATGCCTGGGGCATTGATATTGTTGAGAAGCTTATACGAATAGGACGTAATCCCAAGTTCCATTGTAAGCTTTGCAAGGGATATCACCTTACTCATATGTGTCTGGGTATTTAGGTGGTATGAATAATGTGGTCCTTGTCTAACGACCCTTCTAGTTTTGAGTCATCTTCGGTTTCCTAGAAACCTTTTCAGTTATTGGTTGATTAAGTGGTCATGTTGATGCAATATTCAAATAATCCCACTCTTCTTTTGGAGGGTGATGTACCTTGTGACCTTTTCATCTCATAGCCTATTCAACCAGTGGTTCAGGAAGTGGTTGTGCCGATGTAATCTTTAGTCGATCCCACTCTTCTCTTGGAGAGTGACGAGTATACCAAAGTGATCGAGCCGGTGCAATCTTTGGTCGATCCCACTCTTGTTTTGGGGAGTGATGTGTCTATAGACTACATCTTTAGCATTTCTAGTTCAGTACCTTCTAAACAAGGGGGCATCCCACTCTCTTAGACTACACTCCCTCCAAGTCCTAGGATGGTTTCCTTTGATTGGAATCATTTTGTTGAGCTTCACCTTCCTTCTTTTGCACCTTTCCATATAATGGTTAATTTTAATTCAATGGAAATTCTCCAATGTATTTTATATGAAGGATCATATGCAAGTGTTTTATCCTCCTTGGCTTGGAAAGACTAGGGTTCACCCAAGCTTGTGTCAACTACTAGTGAGATGTTGGCTTTTGATAGAATACCTAGTGAATGTTTGGGGATTCTTCCTCAGTTTCCTATCTCGTTAGGTGGGAAGATTGTCCTAGTCAATCTCTTAGTGGTTTTAGGCCCTTTAGACTTCAATATGGTTCTTGGGTGTGATTATGTTTATGTTATGAATGTATTGGTGTCTATTCTCTTTCATGTGATGCACTTTCCTCACAATGGAAGCATTGTCACTATTGATCAATGTTCATTTGATAATCATCATCCTAGTTCAGCTTTAGCTCATGTTTCTCCTTTATATTTTCCTAGTGTTCGAGTCGACTCTTCCTTTCCATGGGTCAATTATGTGTCGTCGTATCCTCAATGTTCAGTTGCTTCCAAGAAGGATTCTTTATAGTCATGTTGTCCTTATAAAGAAAAGGTCTCAACAATTGATCAGGTGTCGTATCGAATGGGGGCATGCGAGCCTTTTCTTTCCCCTTTTGTCCCAAGTAATTTGGTGTTTCCTCTTGAGTTTTATCTTGCTGTTTGTGAGACCTCAAGCCCTGGTATGTGTGTGTCTTCGAGTCTTGGTTTTATATATGTTGAATTTCCTTCCACTGAGGCTATCCTTGTAGCTATGATTTTGTATTTTTTACCTCCTCCTGAACTAGAAGTTTTACAGGTTGTTTACCAAAGAAACCCTTGTCTTGAGCCTAGCGATGGGCTCTACTTGGAGAGGTACTATGCATAAGACACAAGGTTGTGTGGTGCTTTGTACCTAGTCTTATTTTAGGGTTTCTAGTTCTCAATTTTCGTATTCCATAGCACATGTTATCATCATAGGTTTATATATTGGACTTATTAACTTTTGGGTGAGTGTTTTTGGTCTTATATATAGGACTTTGGAGACGTTTTGTTTGGCATCCTTTTATTGTGTTGATTCATTCTAATAGGTAATGATATCGAAATTGGAATATAGGTTAAATTTTCCCCTCCATGCATATTTTTCATTATCCATTTCTTGGTTCATTTGACCTTAGGATCGACCCCACTGAGTTGCAACACATAACCTTCTTTGTTGTTTATAAGTGTTGTAATTCACGTGGTATAGCCTACCATTCATGGGTGCCCTAGTTAGAACCTTTTTCATAGTTTTTCACCCATTCTAAGGTAATTTCATAGGCTTGGGATCCATGTTTAGTCCTACCATGACTTTGTGTTGAAGCCTCTTATATTCTTCTCAATCTTTTTCTGGCCAATACCTATAGGGATCCCTCATTTATGTGTTGAGTTGTGATATTATATTTTATTCTGCTACTTCCACTTTTGAGCCTAATGTCGGTTTAAGATTTTTTTTGTTTAACCTCTTTCTTATGCATTCTCATCATTTGTTAGCCTTGAAATCTTTTCCTTTTTGACTTGAAAACTCTATTCCTAGAGGAAAATTCTCCTTGAGTGTCCATATCCTGCACATGTTTCCTTGCATTAAGTATGGGTATGTTCCTTGCACTTGGAAATTATTTTCTTTCCCTGCGACACTCATTTCCTCCATTATATTATAGCATTATTTTACTCTTTTTTCAGGATTTCATAATATG
This sequence comes from Picea glauca, assembly GCA_000966675.3. Taxonomy (NCBI): domain Eukaryota; kingdom Viridiplantae; phylum Streptophyta; class Pinopsida; order Pinales; family Pinaceae; genus Picea; species Picea glauca. Next base: position 344,230 of record JZKD02S1673945.1, read on the forward strand.
AAAAAGAAAAAAAATGAAAAAAAGAGAGCATGGGAATGAGACTTCTTCACCATTATTGGAAGTTGTTGGGTCGCCTCTAAAAAAAGAACAAAGTTTTGAGTTAAGTCTCAACAGTTTGGGTTTAGTATGGCTTTAGGAAATTGATCCAGTTACATAGAGTTTATGCTCCTCTCATTGGTTATTCTTCCAGTTATTATGGAGATCCTTTCATTTCCCCATGCATCACAAACTTATGTCAATATTCATTTTTAGTATATGTTTCCTAAGTCACGTATTGTGTCATGTTTTTTTCCATAGGAAGTTCTATCCTGAGTTGGCCATTCTAAAAAATTCATTGACTTTGCAATTTTACCTTCCCCTATGTCAATTACATCTCATAATCAAGAGTATTTTTGTCCTATACTCATGCTGGTATGGATTATCCTCATTGACTTCCTGTTGGCAGGTTAATCTCTTATCGACTACGACAAATTTCTCTGATATTTTGACCTAGAGTTGCACCCTGGGCCTATTTACATCATTGATATGTTACCTTATTATAAGCACATGATATTCCATCATTGGTCGCTGACTGAGTGATTTCCCTTATGTTCGATGAAAAGAACATTATTTTCACATTGGGATTCATGTAGTACCTTGGATTCAATCTATCCCCATTGGTGGTTTTCTCTCCTTTTTCGACAATATTTATTATTGGATGTTATTTAGAGGGTCTTCTTTGTGCACTATTTACATCTGGTGCACATGGGAGACATACTTCGTGGTAGGCCTTTCAATATTTTGCCTAAGTCCTTCCAAATATTTCGCCTTATTCTACTCCTTGTGTTGGATGATGGGGGATGCCTTAATTCCCTCCTTCCAATGGATCTCTTCATATTGAATTCAACACATCTTTCTTTGGGATAGGTATCTAGAGTCATTATTAGTACCATGGGGATTTTAGTCATCAGTGGTAAGTTCCCTAGCTATTTATAGTGGGAATACATCAATGTCCCATGATCAATATATTCTACCAGGTGTTTGACATCAAAACCTTAGTCACACTTGTTAGATTGTACTAGGTACCTTGACACCCAATATCATTATCGATGGGTTTTCTCATGTTTGTTAACTATATACATCAATGATTGGTAATCAAATGGTGTCTCAATGTGTTTGACTTCAACTCCTTTATTCACATAGTGTAGAATCGTACCACGGTTATTGATTTGAATACCTCATGAATGTAGTAGCATCATCCTCTTTATGTTGCTTCCCAAGTTGCAATTGGATAGTACCACTCCTCACATCAGTACTCGTGAAGCATCAATTTATAGCTCTTGACTCTAGATATCCTTCATTGATTTTGAGACATATATTTGTTGTGTATCTCTTTCGTGGCCATGATCATTGCTTTCTATATATACACTTTACATGGATATGCAATGTACTTGATTGGCGGTCATTCTTATCATATCACCTGAGCATGGGTATGTCCACCTTGGGGATTGAGTATTCTAAATTATTACTATGTTTGGTTTTTTCCCTTAGATTGGACTTCCACCTTGTCACACTTCTATTTTGGAGAATTATAATGTATTGTAGCCATTAGTTTCTCTTCTGACCTCACACATTAGGGGCATTTGTTATAGCGTCAATTTCCACCTTTGAAGCATTAACAAGTTTGTTTCCCTAATCCATATCCTATTTATAGACTATTATTCTCCATACCTCCTTGATACCTTCCAAAAAGTATTTTCTTCAAATATATATGTGCCCTCAAAGTTATATTACTTGCGTACATGTGATCCACTAAAGGGACAATCACGTAAATGTCAGAAAATGATTAAAAATATATATTTATGGAAAATTAAATGTTGTGTTATGGGTTTGGTTAGTTACCTAACTCCATTTACCTATACTCAACCATCTCTAATGAACCAGAGACTATATAAAAGGAGCATTTGTCCTTGTAGAAAGCTAATGACAAGTAATGGTTCTTTGCATACATTAATAAAACCTATGTTTGGCTAACCTTGTCAAGTCTATAAACCCTTATATATCCATGTTTTTGTTGGTTTGACCTAGAAACCCTTGTTTCCAACCCCTCTTTATGATCATAAACTTATCTTGCCAATATTTTCCCCTTATATTCTCTTTGGGCCCGTGATAGATCAAAATTCAATACCATATTGTATCGTAGGAGCAAGTTTGGAGGAACATGGGATCTCTATCAACAGGGCAATGTCGCACAGGACATGTATAAAAATGTAACCACCTTAACTCTTGAATAAAACAAAAAATCTTTCCTTCGAAATATGTTGTATTTGTAATGTTTTGATTGCAATTTTTCCATATATATTTCATAGAATAATAGTTGCTGAGGTTTTATTGATATAAGTAATTATAATAATAGGTATTTATTAGTATAACTACCTCTATGTATAGTCTTTCATATTCAAGGTTATTGCAGGTTGCATAGAAGTTTTTGGAAAGGAGAAAAGAAACTATGAAAATCGGGAATGACGTCAATCGTAGGACTTCGGGTGAGTTAGTCTTTCTTTTCTTCCAATAGTTAGTTATTTCTTTTGAAATCAATCATTATATCTTGGTTTCATCTGCTTGTTGTGAATTTATTTCTATACAGTCATTGATACGTTGTAGTATAGACTAGTATTATAGGGTATTTTCCTCGAAAGTGATTAAAAGGATCACACCTATAAACACAAAGAGAATTGAGAAATGAAAGAATATCCCCAAGACCAAACACATCTCTACAAGAGTATCAACACACTAACTAACATGAATCTCTTTATTAACGTAGGAAGATAGATTACAATGCCAAAAGAGAACCCTTTTCTTGAAGGAAATGGTTCTACTTATAAGTTTAGTTCATAGCTATTAGCCTTCCATATTCTTGACTCTTCAACTATGTAGGATGGTTCTTGATATTTCGTAGTGCCAACTCACTAAAATTTTGTCTTATCTTGACTTTGACTATTCCACTAGCATGTGAGAATAAACTTATATAAAATTAAAAAATTACAATATTTTTATTCACTCATGTGAGACTTCCAAAAGTAACACTATCCAAGATATTCAACCCCATCATTTAGATGTATAATTCCTCATTCCTACTAGAATACTTCCAGTACTTTCATTTTCAATGATGCCTTGCATTTTTGTTTAGCTATAAATTGTGTTTCCTCTGCATTCATTGCGTAGCTAGAAACATTGTTTATCATCCTCTTTCCTTCATTCTTATTTGGGCAAGGGGATTACTTTACAAATGGATCTTTTCTTGCATTGGGAAAAACACTTTGCATCCTTCCTCATTTTATTTGGTTGGGATTTCCTTCTTACTTCTTGCAATTGAGTGAAGCTACATTGGCACTTTGATCCCATGTTCATTCTCCTTCATCCCCACTCCTAATGTTTTTTTTTGTTGGATTCCTTTCATACAAAAACCTTTGTAAGTGTAATAAAATATTGCAAAGGCACACTCTGACTAAAATCTTCACAAGATACAGGAATATACATTACCTTGGCAGCCTTGATAATTCATTAAATGAATAAAAAATAAAAAAACAACATATATAACTAGGTAAAAAGTTAGAAATCACTTGGTTAACTGAAAAGGATTAAAATTTATGTAAATTAATTGAAGAAAAAGAGATATGTGATATTTATTTCCTTCCTACACATGCACAAGGTCATCCTAGAAACTCCCATTCACTTGCAACTAAAGAAAGGTGCTCAATACATCAACTGCTATTTTCCATCAATGAATGTTACTTTTAGTAAATTCCCATCATTGAGATAAATAACCTAGGTAGAAATGGAATATGAGGCATATAACTAGTTGATTTGGGGATAAATTAGTTTGAAGAATGTGATTTGAAACTTGGATTTTCCTTCTGTGCATAATACATTGGTTCAAAGTTCTTCTACTACCATTAAAAAAATTGTCCTTTAATTAAAATTCCATCAACTTTAAAGAAAATGTATCAACCATGAATTGGAAATTGAGTATGCTTATGGCCAATCAATTTATAGGTAATTGAGCTTGAGGAACATGATTCCAAGCTCATATTTCTCCCAACTATCACCCAATGTTCTGTATCGGCTCTAGACATCTCTCTAGCCTAGAAAACTCAAAAAAATCATGCCAACAAAGAAAATAAACTTCTAAATTATCATGTACAACAACCATGGCTTATTAAATATGATTAATATATGTACTAGAAAATGAATTGAAAGAGGGGAAATTGCATTAAGTTTTTCCTGCTCAACATTTTCAATCCCATTCTAAGATCATCACTAGGGACTAAGTAAAATCATTGTTGTGCTACTTATATGTTCAGTATAATGCACTCATTAATTATCAATCCAGGATTCGTAATCAACAAAGTTACAAGACACTAGTAAGAAAGGTAATTCTAATGTCATGAGTATAGAACTATTCTAGATTATGCATGCTGGAAATAAAGCAAACTAGCAAATGAAAACACACTTTGGTTGTCTTTCACAGAGAGGCTATCTACTACATTAAGGCACATGCAAGTATGAGATGGAGTTCTTTTGATAGATCAACTTTGCTATCTGACCCAGGAAGCTAATCATGCAGTCACACTATGAAAAGGGAATCACACATCAATCATCAAGACATAAAAGAAATCACACATCAATCATCGATACATAGCATGGGCAGTTCAATAATCAATATATTGACTATGTTGTGGTTCACAATATTCTATTGTGAACTTCACTAGTTCTTTTCCAAATATGTTTGACTACTGCTTTCAACATACATGTCCATTAGGAAAAATAAAATTCATAAGAACAGAAACAAAACATATGCAAAACAAATTAAGTAAAGATCTCTAAGAAATCATGTAATCGAAATCCTAGTCTAAACTATATTTCTATCATATGAAAGAATTAATATTCAACTAATCTTATGATTGTGCTACTAAAATCAAATGCTAATACTAATCTACGAAGATGTTGACCTTTGTTGGATGGTGGGCCCTTGCCATTTCAACAAGTGAATGACTGAAGTCTACAGTAAGCTTTCTTTCAATCCACACATTACTCTTACTCAAACTTCGAAACATAGAATTAATCTATGCTAACAACTCAACTCACATTCATTCATAAACGATCAAGAAATGGAAATATATGACATCCTTCTATTAAAATTGGACTCATAATATATTATACAGTATGTAACGCTACTTCACATGCTGTGTTATGCTATCCCCCTACTACTTCCACCATCCTTGTCATGACTATTTAAATAGTTTTAGTTGTGAAACACAAGGAGGTGAAATCTTTATCAGATTAGTCAATTGTCAAATTTATATATTTGGTTACATATTTTCATCTTCATCCTCATGACACGAAGTGTATGAGGATGAAGAAATAAACAAACTAACTTAACATAGCCTTGCTAAAACTTTGATGATTCAACAAACATCCAACAATTATCTTGGACATGATCTGGGGCTAAACTTGGTATATTTTGCTTCCTATATTGGTACCGGATCGTGACAGGTGAGATTTGGTAGATGGTATCGGATCTGAAAAACATGCAAGTGGTTGGTACCAAACTAGAACATTATGCGGCTGTTGGTACCAGATCATGAAAGTGAATGATTCAGTATCGGATCTGGATGGAAGGTGCGCTTGGTACCGGATTCGGGCAGTGGCAATCTGGTGCATAAGTACCATATGGCTGAGCTAATACAGAAATTCTAGACTCATGTAGAGGTCAAAGGTTATACGTGGAAATTTAAAACATTAGTACATGAAATATTTAGTCTCCTAGCTCAATAAACCACAAAATGCATGAATTCAATTATACTTTACCTTATGACCTCATCAATGGCTAATGGTAGTGTTCTTTGTCATTTATCCAAGCTCAAGTAGGCCAAAAAAATATAAATGAGGAGTATAATAGGGTAGTGGGGATGCCAATTTAGAGTCTCAACATTCCCCCGTGCCAAAGTCATTGCATGTCCACATGCAACTGAAACAAACTCAAAAATTTTCAAAATTTGAGACTCCATTCTTTACTTCTATGGATCAATGATGTTGATAGTTGAGGCTTCTACTTTCAGCTCCCTTTTTATGACCCTAATGTATTGTAAGAGTCTTAGTACCTTCTTGAGCTTATTAGAAGTCTCTTCATGGTCATCTTGAAGTTGCTGATTGGTTTCCTTCAGTTGCTCATTTTCCTTTTTGATATACTTGTCCAGTAGTTGGTATTCCTTCACTTCTTGTTTGAGTTCCTAGTTTTTCTTTTGCAGCTCCCAAATATTTTTCTTCATTTGTTATTTTGTTAAGGTCCTTTTTGAACTCATTGTTTCTAGCTGGATGTATTCTCTTTCCTCCACTTCCTCCCTCATCCCACATAAAGTAATAGTAACTTGTTCCTCATTCAAGCTAGGGATGTCATTCTGGACTGATAGGTCTTCAGAAGGGGAGGTAATATCTATTGGGTATTCATGTGTATGAGGGATGACAAATTATTTTCCTTTCTTTTCCATGCTCCTTGTGGTTCTTTTACAAGGGGGTAATGGATCAGAGGTTCTCACAGGCTTCCTTTTTTTCTTTTCTATTTGTGGAATGGTTATAGGGGATTGTTCTATAGACTGTTCATATTTATTTTTTGAGCTATTCTTCTCTTTCCTCACAGTTTTTGTCTTATGACCCTTCTCCTCAAATGCTACTATTGAGGTTTCATCCACTAATTTGGATTTACCTTTTGATTCTTGACTTTTAAAAATCTTATCGACTGTGGAAGACGACCCTGCTTGTTTAATCGCTTTATATTTTTGGTTCACTATTCTGGAGGATGATGGAGTTACCTTATCTTTCTTGACCTTTTTCTCTTAAGGTTCCTTATCTTTATCTGTAGCAAGGTGGGCTCCCTCTACAAGTTTGTTTTCTGTGGGAAGATGTTGAGTGATGAGGATTTTCTAGCTAATCCCTTGCTTCCTGATTTCATGTATAAATAACATTTTAATAAGACCTTGATGATAAATGCTAGTCTTCTCAGTTTTGAATAGGGATTTGACACCTCTTACCATCTTATTCAGACTCATCCATAAAAAATATGGGAAATCAATTTCAGGACCTCCTTTAAAGTGTAACAGAATCCTAAGATGATATAGGAAGGTTACAACATACCTGCCCTCACAAGTGAGGAATCATTGAAGACTAGCAAGCATTGGATGATACTCTTCCTTGATATAGTTCCAAGAAATCCTTTTTTTCCAATGAGGGTGCTGATGGTCTTCCTTTAGAAATCATTGGCACACTTCCTTGTTTATTCCTACTCCTTTGAAATACTTGGATCCTCTGCTAGGTAATCCTGTGGATGCCCTTAAGGTTGCTTCATTGATTGTTAGATGTAGATTGCCTATGTGCACAATCTCTCCATCGTAACCCTGAATAAATGCATGAGATACCTTCTCATGACAGCCTATGAATTTCTCCAAAAATGGCATTCATCCCACTCTAACATAATTATCTCTACATAGTTGGATCTCCTCGGTCTTCCTATAAATATGGAAGACCTGTTCATGTCTACTTACAACCATCTTTATAAACTGTGAGTAAAAATTGGGTTGTAGTGCAAGGATTTAGTCAACTATGAGGATTACTAGACATGCTCCATATTCACACTTTTGATGTGATTTTTCCCTCAATCATTTTCAAGTGCTTATGTGATGAGAGGATTGATTAAGGTTAAGCATATGGCTATGAGGGAAGTGAAATTTAGGTGCATGGTTTTAACACTAAGGTCATAAGATCTAGTCTACATTTTCATACCTATAGTAGTTTTATAAGCAAAGGAAAATAAATAATACCATCTTACCATTTCTTTTACCATTGCATAATCAATACCCATAGCATATGTGACTGCCTTTGTATTTGAAGCTTGTATATTTTCATAGTTCATCTTTTTAGGATGGAGTTTTCTAGAAGCTTGGTACTGGAATTTCTTGTACTTCATGAAACTTCTTTATTCTGTGCTTGTCTTCTTTTGTGTTTGGTTCTGCAGGGTTGTAAGGTGAAGATGTTGGTTTCTGAAAATGAGATGTGAGTATGAAAAAGAGTCCTGAAAGAGATATTAACTCTCCCCCATGTTGAAATAATGTAACTACAAAGAGTATTCTAATTATTATTTGATATATTATTCATTAGATCAATCCCCATTGTGGATTGATCATGTCGGTTATTGTAATAGGACCAAATCCCCTTTTGCGGATTGGTCAAAAGACAATTTTAATAGGAAGAATAAGAAGTCATCCCCAGTAAATATTAAAGAGGCCCAAAAATATAATAAAGGTGGTTTTACCCACCTAGTTTGAGAAGTCAGCCCTACCAGTGAAGAGACACTTCACACATGCCAGACTTCTATAAATAAAGAGGCCAACACGTCACTTAGACACACAACTCACTTGCTCATTGAGAGACAAGTTTCATATCTGCTACTGGAGAAGAAGGAGAGAGAGAGTGACACATATCTGGGAGAGGACTTTCTGTATTAGTTTAAGAGATATCTTGGCATTGTATTGGCTATCTATATTAAGGAAGTTTTGTTGGGTTTTCTTCCCCTAGAGGGTTTCCCAGGATAAATGTTGTGCCTCTTGTGATTGTGTATTTATCAGTGATCTTGGATTATGCTATTATTATTTAATGAAATGAAAACAACCATAATAATGGCTTAAACATTAACATGGTATCAGAGCCAAGCTGAAGGAAGCATCTTTCACAAGTGAAAAATGTCACTATTGTCGTACATGAAAATTAGGGATTTTTTTATGGTGAATATTTTTAGTCCCAAAACCATCTAGAAAAGTGTGCCCTCCTCTAAGGATCATTTTGGCACTCTCAGTACACATTTTCAGTGGATAGATCTCCTAGAAAGTGAAACCCTGGTTTCATAAAGTACCAGAAGTACCAGAAAACCAATGTACCAAAAGTACCAGAAGTACTAGAGTACCAGAGGTACCAGAAGCACCAGTCCAGAAATCTGCAGATGAAATTTGAAGGAGAAAAATTTGGATTTTCTCAGATCCAAACACACCAGGCTACTTGCCTTAGCCAAGCGCACCTCCTGGTAAGTTCAATTTTTTATTTTGAGCACTTCCATTTTTTGGTCACTTTCCTAGCTCCAGGTAAAGATGTCTGCAAGCGTTAAGCTTGTTGACAAGTTAGAAGGAGTGGAAAACTTTCGTGCCTAGAAGTATAGGATTGGCCTCATTCTTGAAGAGAATGACCTAGCAGGATTCGTCAAGGAAGAAGTACCAGAACCCGTTGATGCTGTAGAAAAGGTAAAGCATCAAAAGGACACAATAAGGGCCAAAAGAATCATTGTAGATTCAATCAAAGACCACCTAATTCCTTATGTGTCATCTAAGAAGAATCTGAAATAAATGTTTGATTCCTTGACTAGACTATATGAAGGAAATAACATAAACTGGAAGATGAATCTAAGAAATCAACTAAATAATACAAGGATGCAGAAAGGAGAAATGATTTAGGAATAATTCTCCAAAATCTTAGAATTCAAAGAACAACTAGAAGCTATTGGAGATACCATAGACGAATATGAAATCATAATGATGGCCCTAAATGGTCTCACAAGACCTCGGGATGCTTTCATCCAAATGGTATGTGCCAGAACAGAGAAATTGAAGTTTGATAGTCTATGGGAAGAATGCATCCAAGAAGAAACAAGAGTGGCGAATCATGAAGCGTTACTAGCAAGGGATGATGATCAAGCCCTAGCTACTCACACCAAAGGAGGAAGGAAGAAACACTACTTTCAAAAGGAGACTCATAGAGAGCCTCAACAGTCAAACAAATTCAATCATAAATAATCTCATCCAAGTATATTTCAGAATAAAGGACAACGAAAGGAAAGGGACTACTCATCTGTACATTGCTATCATTGTGACAAGATGGGATACATTGCAAATTTTTTTCTAGATATATGAGAAGAATACAAAAGAAAACATAAGAGGCTCCATGCCCATGTAGTCGAAGATGAAGATCCACCCACAAAGATTATAAGAGAGAAGATCAAAGACCATGTCTTGATATCGACCCTCTCAGGATCTATAACACCCGAAGAGGACACTTGACTCATTGATAGTGGTGCATCCAAGCACATGAAGGGAAAAAGAAACATTCTCTCTTGTATCTCAGAAAAGAAATTTTCTCAGAAAGTGACACTTGGAGATGATTACCAATATCCCATCAAGGGAGTGGGAGAATCAAATCACAAACTAAATTCAATAAATTCACTAAAAATGAAGGACATACTATATGTACCAGGCTTGAATAAGAACCTACTCTCCATTTCATCTTTAGAAAATAAAGGCTTCAGAGTTGCCTTTATAGATGGAGAATTTCTTATGTGGGATAAAGGAGAAACATTAAATGAAGCAATCATCATTGGAAGTGAAGAAAATGGCTTGTATAAAATAAAGGGTCACTCAAAGGATGCCATGACCCATGCCATTGAAAACTCATGTGAACTTTGGCATAGAAGGTTATCCCACATCAACTACAAGGCACTGCCATACATATTCAAAGTGGTCACAAGTTTACCAGAACTCAAAGGTGACCATAAAGGTGTATGCAATGGATGTGCACAAGGGAAGAACATCAAGAACCCATTTCTGAAGAGGGACAACAAGATAGAAGGAGTCCTAGAAATCATCCATTCAGATGTATGAGGCCCAATGCCATCATCCTCCATTAGTGGGTATGTATATTATGTATCATTTATTGATGATTACTCTCATAAAACCTAGATATATTTCTTGAAAACTAAAGATGAAGTGTTCAGCAAGTTCAAGGAATTCAAATCCTTGATAGAGAACCTTTCTGAAAGGAAGATTAAGATACTCAGGTTAGATAATGGAGGAGAATATACCTCAAAAGAGTTTGTTAACTTATGCAAAGATGTTGGGATCAAGAGGGAACTCATTACTCCCTATAATCCCCAACAAAACGGTGTAGTTGAATGAAAGAACAGAACCATACTGGAAGATGTGAAGACTATGATCCATGATCAAGATCTTCCAATGTATTTATGGTCAGAAGCAGCAATGGCAGTTGTTTATGTGCAGAATCAATTATCCCATAGTGCACTTGGGCTCAAGACACCGGAAGAGATGTTCACCAGAAAGAAGCCATAGGTAAGCCATCTCAAAATATTTGGTTGTCCAATGTTTATTCATATACCTAAAGAAAAGAGAAACAAGCTGGACCCTTCAGGAAAGAAGGGAATATTTGTGGGATACGGTGAGGTCTCCAAGGCCTTCAGAATCTATATACTAGGTCAACATCACATTGAGATTAGCAGGGATGTGACCTTTGATGAAGATTTAGCGCTCAAGAAATCTAAACTATGTTAGCTTGAAGAGGTATATGAAGAGGAACCCGTAATCCCCAGTACTGCAATCAAGGAGGTTCCCAAAGTTGCAGAACCAGTGAGGGAAGTTGTAACTTCTCATGATGAGGAACTTATAGAAGACAATGATATAGGAGAAGCTCAAGAACCTCCTCAGATGACGATCCTCCATAAAAGAAAGCCAACTTGGGCTAGAGAGCTTATTCAAGATGGAGATAAGTATGATGTTCCCCAAGGAACTAGGAGATAGGTGAAAAGACCAAAGCCATTCTCCATTTTTATGACTTTGATGTGTGATCTCCTAGAAGAGGAGCCTACCTGTTTTGAAGAATCCATTTAGAGGAAAGAATGGGCAGATGCAATGACAGAGGAATACCAATCCATAATGAAGAACAAAGTATGGGAAATAGTTCCCAGACTGAAGAATAAAGATGTGGTATCCTCCATATGGCTCTTCAAAATAAAACATGTTGTTGATGGAAGTATTGAGAAGTATAAAGCAAGATTTTTTGCTCATGGATTTTCCGAGAAGGAAAGAATTGACTATGGAGAGACATTCTCTCCTGTGGCCAGATACACTTTGATCAGAACCATCATAACTCTTGCAGCTAAGATGAAGTGGAAGCTACACCAAATGGACGTGAAGACAACTTTCCTAAATGGTCTCATCGAAGAGGAAGTGTATATAGAACAACCTCAAGTATTTGAGGTTGAAGACAGGAAGTCTCATGTCTGCAGATTGAAGAAAGCCTTATCTGGATTGAAGCAAGATCCTAGAGCTTGATATGGCCATATAGATTGTTTCTTGATGAGCTTAGTCTTTACCAAGAGTAAAGCAAACTCTAACCTCTTCTTCAAAATCATGAACAGTGAGCCAGTAATCTTATTGCTATATGTGGATGACTTATTCTTAACTGGAGAAGAAAATCTCATCACTGAATGTAAAAAGAGACTTGCCTCAGAATTTGAAATAAAATACCTTGGCCTAATGCATTATTTCTTAGGTATTGAGGTATGGCAGAGTATTGAGAGGATATTCCTTAACCAAGGGAAGTACATGATCTAAATCTTGAAGAGATTCGACATGTTGGAATGGAAGCCCATGAATACACCCATGGAAGTGAAGTTGAAGTTGTTGGTCGATACTTCGTCAGAATTGATTGATTCCACATTGTACAGACGGATTATTGGATCATTGATGTACTTGATGAACACTAGACCATACATTTGTTTTGTCGTGAACACCTCGAGTCAGTTTCTGGTAGAACCCAAACGTGTTCACCTAGTGGCTACAAAACATGTGATGAGGTACCTTAAAGGTACAATAGATTATGGTCTCAACTATGATGGAGATCATGATTTCACATTGAGTGGATATACTGATGTAGATTGGGAAGGAAGTGTTTCTGAAAGGAAAAGCACTTTAGGATGTTGTTTCATTTTGGGATCAACTATGATCTTGTGGTAGAGTAGGAAGCCATATAGTCTTTCTCTCAGCATAGAAGAAGCATAATACATTGCTGGATGTTCTGCCAGATGCGAAGCTATATGGCTTCGAAAGTTGTTGACCGACCTATTTGACTTAGAGATGAGAGAAACCTTGATTCTATTTGACAACCAGAGATGCATAGAAATGATAGATAATCATGTATTCCATGACAGGTCGAAGCACATAGAGATCTATTATCATTACATCTATGACATGGTACAGAGAGGAGCCTTAAAGCTCTAGTACATTAGCATGGATGAACAGGTTGTTGACATGTTGACCAAGCCCCTATCTCGTGTGAAGTTTGAGTACTTCTGAGCTAATATTGGCATAGTCTGAAAGGACCTTCCCCAAAAGGGGGAGTAGCTATTGTGTTCCTTGCTTCTGACCTAGTTGTCAGACATAAAGCAAGATGAGATGTTCCTTACTTCTGACCTAGTTTTTAGACGTAAAGAAAGATGAGATGTTCCTTGCTTCTGACCTAGTTATCAGACGTAAAGAAAGTTGAGATGTTCCTTACTTCAGACCTAGTTGTCAAATGTAAAGAAAGATGAGATGATCCTTTCTTTTGACCTAGTTTTCAGACGTAAAGAAAGATGAGATTTGTACCTTGCTTCCAACCTGATGGTTGTGACGTAAAGCAAGATGATGTATGACTAGTACTATGCTTTTGTTTGTATAGCTGTGACGTAAAGAAAGTCTAGTTCACTGCTTCCAACCTGATGGTTGTGATGTAAAGTAGGATGTGTAACTTGCTTCCGACCTGATGGTTGTGACGTAAAGCAAGATGATATGATGAGACTAGCACTGAGCTTTTAGTTGGATAGCTATGACGTAAAGCCAGTCTAGTATCCTACTTCCAACCGGATGGTTGTGAAATAAAGCAAGGTGAGTATCTTGCTTCCATATTGAGTGATGTGACGTAAAGCAAGACGATGAGATGAGACTAGTACTATGCTTCCAGCTTGATAGCTGTGACGTAAATCCAGTCTAGTATCTTTCTTCCAGCCTAAGTTCTATGACGTAAAGCAAGACATTGAGATGAGACAAGTACCGAGCTTCCATCTTGACAACTATGATGTAAATCCAGTCTTTTATTATGATGAGACAACCCTTGTGCTGTGATGATGATGATGTATCAGTTTTTATACTAATACATATTGATGCAGATGGTGATGGAATTCCTTAAGAATGATGATGATGTTATCGATGAAGAAAACTTATAATGATTTACAGATACACCAGTCAGTGTTCCAATATGATATTGATGATGTTGTCCTCTCACCCACTTGATGTTGTTGATGAAGTTGTCCTCTCTCTCTCGCATAATGTTGTTGAAGAATACCCTTCTTGTTAAGGGGGAGTGTTGAAATAATGTAACTACAAAGAGTATCCTAATTATTATTTGATATATTATTCATTGGATCAATCCCCATTGTGGATTGATCATGTCGGTTATTGTAATAGGACCAAATCCCCTTTTGTGGATGGGTCAAAAGACAATTGTAATAGGCAGATTAAGAAGTTGGCCCCAACAGATATTAAAGAGGCCCGAAAATATAATAAAGGTGGGTTTACCAACCCATTTTGAGAAGTCAGCCTTGCCGGTGAAGAGACACTTCACACGTTCCAGACTTGTATAAATAAAGAGGCCAATGCTTCACTTAGACACACAACTCACTTGCTCATTGCGTGAGAAGTTTCAGATCGACTGCTGGAGAAGAAGGAGAGAGATACTGGTGCATATCTGGGAGAGGACTTTCTGTATTAGTTTAAGATATCTTTTGGCATTGTATTGGCTATCTATATTAAGGAAGTTTTTCTAGGTTTTCTTCCCCTAGAGGGTTTCCCAGGATAAATACTATGCTTCTTGTGATTGTGTATTTCTCAGTGATATTGGATTATGATATTGTTATCTAATGAAATGCAAACAACCATAATAATGGCTTAAACATTAAAACCCCATGCCAAAGATGTTGCATATCCTTATGCAATAAGTTTCATCACCTTGTTTCACAATCGATGAAAATTGATAAGAGAAAAGAAACCAGATCAAATTCCAAAAGTACATTTATCACCTAGCATATGATCACATGCCTAAAAAATTGAAATTTCCTTTCTTTTGATGACTTATTGACAAGGGTAGCATTCAGCCGTGAAAATAGGGAGGTTTTATATCTTTTCCAGAAGAACAAATCCAACCTAACTTTCTTCAAAGATTTACTATCATTAGATGTTATGGATAAATTTCACAGTATAAGTAGATTAGACTCCCTAGTTAGGGTTCCACTCTTAAGAAGTTTCCTTCTTAGGTAATGTAGGCTTTATATGTCAGACTGGTAAAGTTGACTTAGGGTAATTCTCAAATGGACATTTTCTTGTATTAATTATCTTGTTTGTTAATCTGGAGTTTGTATCTTATAAGTGTCGACAGTGGCCTTGCTTGTAGTATTCATTTTTTAGATGGCAAAAGTGAATTTTTCAATCAGACAAGTATAGATGAGACATTTTTCAACCAGAACCCACTGCCATCAATCATGTTTAGTACTCCGATGGGGTCATTGTAATAATTGGTGAGAAATATCCCTTCCCCAGGTAGAATGCCCCATTTCCAATAGACATGTTCAGTACCCTGATGGATTTGCCTAGTCATACCACAGACCAGTACCCGCTGCCAGCAAAATTGTTTAGTATCCAGGCGGGTTAGTGTCTTAAAACCTTTTTCCATCAGAGGCTTATTGTCCATAGTCACCTATTTTGGTTTTTTTTATTAAAGAGTTCTTTTGCACGATGACAGGGGAGGCTTGTTTGAAAACCTTTTTATAGGATGGGATAGTATTGGGTTGGAAGGTATATTATATTATTTGAATGTCTATAAAGATTTGTCTAATGGAAAAATAAACTTATGTATGCAGATTATTTCTTTAGAATGATCTAGATGTATAATTCTGTTTGATTTTGTCCATAAGAGAATAACCTAAAGTAACCTTAAGGTACCGATACATCCTCTTCCATAAAAGTTTTCCTAGTGTGCCCACGACAGAGAGTGTTCATATACTCATATGTTACTCTTTAGTAAAGATAATCCGATGAATACTATTGAAGTCAAGTTAGGGTGAGATAGTTACTTGTAGGATAATATATTTTTGTATCCCTTTAATCATGCTGAAATACTAGATAAAGGCAACCTCTAGACCTTGAAGTAGATTAAGCATTTTTTTTTTTAACAATCATAGGTAAAGATTATGTCTTCTTTGTCAAGCAACATAACAAAAAGAAATTGAAAATTCTTCCTTTTAGCTAGCAACAGAACCAAAAGAAATTAAAAATTCTTCCTTTTAGCTAGCAACAGAACCAAAAAAAGTTAAAGATACTTCCCTTTAGTCAGCAATAGAACCAAAAGAAATTATTGCTTCATAAGGGTTACCATTTGATGTTGCATTCGGCTTTCTGGTTCCAGGTTGAGTGGTTACTGGATGTCTTCATACTTCATAAAATTTTGAAATAGGGTAACATTCCTTGTCAATTAGGTGATGTGTCCTAATAGTACCGTATAATGACAAACTTCTGGTACTGGATCAGCACATGACTACTAGTACCGGACCAGAACAGGATTTCTGGTATCAGATTAGCATAGTTGGTACCGAACCACAACAAAGTATTGTTGATGCCTACCAACTGATGTTTTAGCAAGTTTGTGAAGGATCAAATAAATTATAGAAATCTACTTACAAAGATAAAATGTAAAAGTAAAAAAAGGAGGTAAGTTACCTTCATCTTATTAACAAAACACAATCCACACCTATGTACAAAGGTTTTTAAAAGTAGATCAGTCAGTCAATGTGGATCAATAGAAAGGTTTCCTTCCTTACTAATCACCTACATATCTGAATTCTGTAGTACACATGTCAGAAATTCCTCTTTTGATAGGGGTTTGTTATAAATTTTCAACCGGTGACCATTCACAAGTAGTGGTGTCTGATGTTCGTCGATTGTCTTTATATTGATTCAACCATTATCATAGACAATGTCAACTTCATAAGGTCCCATCCAATGAGTAGTTAACTTACCTTTGAAATTCTTGAATCTACTGTCATACAACAAGGCCCAATCTCCTAGTTGAAATTTTTTCTTTTTGAGATACTTGTCATGCCATTTTGTTCTCTTCTCTTGAATGAGGGTGGTTCTTTGAAGTTCTTCCTGCCTAATTTTGTCCAACTCATTAAGCTATAAGAGTCTTTGTTGCTGGGCTTCATCTAAGTTCATGCCAACTTGTACTGCATTCCTGAAGGTTTTGATCTGGAATTCTATAGGGATAAGCACCTGCTTCCCGTACACCAACTCGTAAGGTGTATGTCCTATTGTATTCCTCCAAGTGATTCTATAAGCGCATAATGCTTCTAGTAATTTGTCATCCCAATCCTTGTGGCGTAGCTGTATTGTTTTAGTAAGAATGGATTCAATGACTTTGTTGGTAGACTCTACTTGTCCATTTTCTTGTGGATGATAGGTTGTAGTCTTTCTGTGCTTGATTTGGTACTGTTTTGTAATAGCTTTGACTAGATTAGAGGTAAGTTGAGTTCCCTGATCAATCACAATTTCCCGAGGTACCCAAAATCTAGTAAAAATGTCATTGAAAAGGAAATCCACCACTGATTGTTCACTTGCAGATGGTAAATATTTTGCTTCAACCCACTTAGTCACATAGTCAGTACATACCAATATATACTTTTTATTTTTAGATGCAGGGTTAATGGGTCATACAAAATCTAATGCCCATTTCTCGAAAGGCTCAATGACTACTTGGGCTTGAAGTGGAATTTGGTCTCGTGCAGTAGGATTAACCATTCATTGGCATTCATTGCAATTGGATACATAATTTCTAGCATCTTTGAAAATATTAGGCCAATAATAACCAGATTGCAGAACTTTATAAGTGGTCCTCTTGTTAGCAAAGTGTCCTCCACAAGGACCATTATGGTAGGCTTGCAAAATATCATGCATCTCATGTTCCCTTACACATCTTCTAATTATCAAATCTGGTCCTGTTTTGTAGAGACAATCATCATTCCACATGTAGCTTGCACTTAGCTGAATTACTTTCTACTTTTTTCTAGGAGACAATTTATGAGGCATCTTCCCTAGTTAGCTACATCTGCATACCAAGGAGTAAATGTAGAAATAGCAAAAAAAAATTCATCAGGAAAGTGATCATCTACTGGTGCGTTATCTCCTAGATGAATCATTCTAGATAAGAAATCAGCCACAAGATTATCCTTACCAGGTCTATCAATAATGTTGATATTAAAATCTTGTAATAATAACAACCATATTGTAACTCTAGGGTTCGTTACAGGTTTGTTCATTAAGAATTTGATGGCTGAATGATCAGTGTGTACAAAAGCGTGATATCTTGTAATATAGTGTCTAAATTTATTGATAGCATGGACCACAACTAACAATTCTTTTTCTGTGACCATATAACTAACTTCTGCTGGAGACAAATTCTTATTGGCAAAGTAAATAACATAAGGCATTTGATTTTCCCTTTGTCCAAGAACTGCCCCAAGGGATGTGTCTGAGGCATCGGTACATATATGAAAAGGAAGGGACCAATTTTGTCCTCTTAATATAGGCGTAGTTGACAATTTATGTTTTAGAATCTCAAAAGATACTTGGCATTCATCATCCCAATTAAATTCAACTTTTTTACATAATAACTTGAATAAAGGGGTAGCTAGGCTTGTAAAATTTGGAATGAATCTTCTATAGTAGCCAACATGCCCTAGATAGATGAAAACTTCCTTTTGTGAGGAAGGTATTCTGATTTGTGTCATAATATGAATCTTTGCTGGATCAACTCTCATTCCAGAACTAGAGATGTGGTGTCCCAAAACAATACCTTCAGTGAGCATCATGTTTGAATTTTCATTACTTAGGGAAAGATTAGTTTCCTTACACTTAATCAAGAATTTTTCTAGGTTGGTCAAAGCTTTCTGGAAGTCATTTCCATCGATTGTAAAGTCATCCATGTAGACTTCCACACAATCATTGGTCAAGTTAGAGAAAATGGCTAGGACAACCCTTTGAAAAGTTGTTGGGGCATTGCAAAGTCCAAAAGGAAGAACCCTATAAGCATAGGTTTCCCATGGGTAGGTGAAAGTGGTCTTCTCTCGGTCTTCGGGTGCTATTTGTATTTGGTTATAACCACTAAACCCATATTTTGCATCTATTTTGTCACTTGAGTGAGAAAATTAGAGATGCTTACAAGCCCTGTTGGGTTAGATAGGCAAGATAACAATAAAGGAAAGGGTTAGAAATATAAATAATGGAAGATAAACAAAAAAAACTAAACTAATAACCGTAATAGGAATTAAACTAATGTACATAAGATCATTAGAACAAGAAATAAATAAGACTCATCCCACCAATGGAAAGGAGTATATTAGTGGAAGGAAAACACCAAAGAGAAAGGGAGACTTTGGGTTCTTGCTTCCTCCAAGGGAGGGCTCTTGAACCCCCAATATTGAGCTCTTCTTACAACTTGAAAACTTGAAATAAATGGTGAAAGAATCCCAAGCTAATTCACTCAAAAGGTGATGTGAATAGCTCAAATGGAATAGTGCTAGTATGCTCTTGATGAGAAAAGAGGATTACCCAAGAGAATAGAAGCAGCATAACATTACAAATGAATTCCTTGAAAAAGTAGTGCACCCATGGCCTCTTTTTATAGAATAACTTTGAGGCATTATTCAACCAACTTTTAATGTAAACAAGGGGCCATTTAGGGCATGCTTAGGTATTTGACCAACCACCTAGCCGGATTCAGCCGAGATTTGCATGTCAAATCGACTTGGAAGCTAAACCAGAAGTGGGTGGGAGGCCGACCAACATCATAAATAGATCATTTTGAGGTGTGCACGGATTTTAGCATCCATAGTTGAGCATCGTGTGCATGTGCACTTTTCCTATGTTTCTTAATGGCGCATGTGTGCACACTCCCTACATAGTCATAGCGCATCCTAATTTTATAACTGGTTTATATAGTTTTGGACCTTTTGGAAATGCATTTTTGGTAATTTTGGTCCATGGGTGAACTAATAACTGTTTGGAGATGTTGGATTCCTGTAACCATGTGCGGACAAGATTTCAGTGATAACATATGCCCCCTGATGAATGAGGTTAGGAGGATACGTATAACTGAAATTCATCAATGTTTATTCTACTAAGAGTACCATTGTAAGAAAGAGAGAGAATGAGAGTATCAAGAGTGACCCATTGGAGGAAGAGGGGAACCTGTAGGACCCAAACCTTTCATAAGGTGTAAGAAAAAAGAAAACTGTGTACAAACGAGGTGGGCATGCCCCATGCTCGTGTCATATAACTCAAAAAAGGTGTAATAAAGTAATTGAAGATGTGTGTTGGTGAAGATGATTGCAGCGCCCTCGGGGGCAGGTAGATAATAGCAAAGGACAATTATGATGGTGAACAAACTCTGAAAAAGAGGTGATGACACCTAGAAGAAGTGTCGATGATTCGCAGGCATTGATGGCCTAAAAATGTTCAGAGTTTTTCAGAAAATATAAAAACAACTACAATAGTCACGAAGCAAGACCCACCACAACATGAGAAAGTGTTGAAGTTGAATGTTATGGGTTCAACAACAACGAAGAATGATGGTGGCTTTCCCTATGCCATCCAAGACTCCTCATTGTAGAGGGAGAGTCAAGATACTCTCGCCCTTCTAGAAACTATGTTGATGTTGACAGAGAGGGAGACGTGACGTCAAGAAGAAAAGGGATTCATGAAATCCACTGGATGAGATCAGGAACTGATGAGGTACATTGACAAAGTCAAGATGTGGTGAGGCTCGACACTTCCCTTGGTTGTGGATATGTGAAGTATGAGTGGAAACAACCATGAAATTGAATCTAGTGTTAGTGGGATGACTAGACATGGGTTAAATTGTGCCATAGGTGTGAAAAGTGGAAAAACTCAGAGATCAAAGATATATATGGACTATGAGATACTCGGGGTTTATGGGTGATGTCAACAAGGGTAGGAGGTTTATGGGAAATGTGCAATATGGCTTGTCTTGTGAGAGAACAAGTTGCGGGGAGAATGGATGTAGGGTGGGGGGGCCATAGGTGGGTTTCTGTATGAGGTAAATGAATGGAGGGAAATATGTAGATGGGAAAACTAACTGTGGAGGAAATGGATGGCTAATGATACTGTGGAGGTGCAGTCACAATAGAACCATGATGAATCATGAAGTAGCCTAGGAATCCATTGGGAAATTTAGCAAAATGAGGCGAATGAGTATGTGGCTAATTCTTGACACGATGTAAGACTATTGGGACTCACATCCCTAAAGGGAGAAAACAACATGAGTGTCAAAGTTCCCAGGGGGACTATGAATGGGAAAAATCATGTGGGTGAGAGTGCTACCGGGTGAGAGTATCGAAATGCAGTGGAGGTGATAGTATTGCAGAGCCGAATATATGGATCCTAGGGGCAAAATCAGAGGGTGTGACTGGAAGATGCAATTGGTATTCAGAGGGAATGAATACATGCCAATGTCAATCATATAGTTGAAGGGGCTTTTGTTGAATTATGATGACCAAGTATCTGCACACATTAAAACCGAATACCCAACGTGAACAATATCTGAAGATAAATAATGTATAACAATTATTTGATAATTTTGAACATGAGCATGCATACCTGAATGGGGTATGAGGAAATGGCTCCTCGGGGGCTGGGGATGGATTGTGACCTAGGAATTATGACCGTGTCTACAACAACATCCTAATCCTGTGGCTGAAGACGGATTGAAAAACAGACGTCCGGAGCTCTTGGAAGGGAGTATGGAAGTGTTGGCAAAAAGGGCCTATATATAGTTGTAGGACCCACATTGCTACCTCATTTGTACCTACTGCTATAGTAATTGGAAAGGAGATTCTAGAGTAGATTCAGAGATTTTGGGAGTTTGAGGAAGCCGATCTGGGAGGTGTGAGAGTCAGGTTAGTGGTCTCATCCTCCTGTACAGTAGTTAGGTGTCAACTTTTGGGGTAGGACTGTACGAATGGTTGTATGGTGGGTTTTTGGGAGTGTGGCCCTTCAAGTGCATGGGAGATAAATGGTGACCCGCGCATGAGTGCGCGTCTATAATGGGAACATTTTCATAGGGGAGCACTCAATTTGGGAAAATAGATGCACATGAGATGCACGCCTATTCGAAGCATAACCGCACATATGTGCGCGACTGTGTTTCTGATAGTTGCGCATGAGTGCGCAACTGTGTAGTGAAAAGATGCACATAGGATGCATGCCTGTGGGTTGAACAGGCACGTATACATTTGCACCTGTGGGGTGAACAGGTGTGCATGCATGCACACCTGTGCAGATAACAGTCGTGCCCTTGAGGCAAAGCTAAGGGTGGAAAAAAAAACTTATCTTCTTGGGATATTTTTGGGTGTTTTGATGAGTTGTGATGGTTGATCGAGTACTGTATATGTGGATGCAGGTGATCATTTGTGACAATGTCGATCCATTAGAGAGAGAGGGATTGGGCATGACTGAAGGAGGCCGTGAGGGATGAGGAGCAGATGGTTCATGGTGCGTTGGCGGCCTGTGGGCTGCTGAAGTTTTTTGAGTGCTCACTGGAGAGGGCACAGGAGTATTTGCTGCAATTCCTGATTTCGATGTGGAGTCCAAAGTTGCAGTGTTTTATTGTGTGTAGGGAACACTTGGTATTCTCTGTTGAAGAGGATGTCTATTTTCTAACTAGGCTCCCCTTTCGGGGAACCTTGCTACTGGTCGAGTCAGTTATAGTTGGAGAGGGGAAGTTGGCTACCCTTACCTAGACATATTGTTCGGGAGAGGATTTCATGTCCGGATCAATGGTGAGGATTGGGGTGATGGATTCCCTAGTACATAGTTGCATGGCAATGATTATCGTGAGATTTTATGGGTCTCTCGTGACTCAGCGTATTAGTGGCGGCCAGCTAATGATCATGTAGTGGGCACTAGGGGGTGAGAATTTTTCCTGGGGCTTGATGCTGCACACCAAGATGGTGGGGAAACTCACCAAGTGTCAAGCTGATGACTCAAGGTAGTTTTCTTTTGGGTCTATTCTGGTGTCTTGGTTTCTAGAAAGGGTGACTATGTTGCACCTGAGAGTTTTGTTAGACCCACCGGGAGTGCGGGAGCCGCGACTACGATGGTGGGCGACAATTTTGGTCTGTCATGGGGGTGGGGAGGGTGGCCATTACTTCATGGCTGAGGCTGCAAAAATGTGGCTTCAGATGCCATAGATCATACTACAGCTTCCATCCAATGGGATAGATTTCCGTGATGACCCAAAGATGGTATTACCCATGGGAGAGGTATTCCATCGCCGAGGTATGATGTTATTTTTGCTGGTTTTTTATTTGTTTAGATAGTATAGAATATGGTTGATATTTGGATGGATGATGATGCTATCATGTGTTTTTTTGTGTATATGTGGGACTGTGTGGATGGGAGGTCGAGCTAATTAGAGCGTCGGCCCGCCAGGGGCCTATGAGACCACCACGGGGGGAGCCACAAGCAAGGGAGAGATGACATCAAAAGGATGTTGGGGTGAGGCCCAGTGATGGTGATAGAGTGGTCAGGAGATGTCGTTATGATGACCCCGGTGCAGGGCCATCACATGCTCCTCTAGTCAAGGTTAGGGGAGAGTTTGATGATTTCCACCACCAATTAGAGTCAGTTCTATGGGGAGTGCCCAAGGGGATATGGGTGCGGATCTAAGATGAGGGGATCCTAGAGTAGTGTATTGGCTACCGACAGAGTCGCAGACCCTAATCTATCAAGAAGTTGTAGCTAGAGCTAGGATGACTGGGTGGTTTCCCCTAGGACCTAAGGGACCTATAGCTGGTGGGGTACCTCCGCCAGAGGGAGGACCCAGTGTTGGAGCACTAGAGGTGCCCTGAGGGCCCTCTAGATATGTATTTTTGTGTTTGATATAGGTTGGTGAGCCCATTTTGTATAGTTGTGACATCCAGTTTTGTACTGATAGGGATGAGGTGACTCACCTTCCTACGGGCGATGTACTATTTTTTTGTAAAAACTTATGACATTTTGACCGATATATATATATATATATATATATATATATATATATATATGGATATACATTTTGGGATCGTTTTGATGTGTAGGTGTGTGTGATGATTTTTAATGTTGTTTATGATGTCTAATCTATATGTTGTCACTGACTTCTGATGGTTTATGTCTGTGTAAAGGTGCCTTGATGTGATATATGCCAATCTAGTACAATGTTATTCATGTTATATGTGATTTGATTGAATTGTATTGGGATGTGTGTAAATGTAATGAAATCAAAATGTCAAGATAAAAGTCTAACTTGCAGGTATTTGCGAAAGAGGCAAGGATCATGGACACAGTACACATTGTTGAGCTAGAGGACTACAAGTTGGGAATCTAATAAGATGCTAAGGTGACGAATATGATGATGGCTAGCCTCGATGAGGAGACCCATGATGGCGGTGTATTCTACTTGGTTGTTGGTTGCTGAGACTAAGCATATGCCGTTGGAGTGGAGTAGTTCATGTGAGGGGGAATAGAGGGCCCAACCAGCCAAAGTGAGATTCTGTGTCCAACGACTGGCTCCATCAGTGTAAACGATGTGGTAGGACAATGGAGGAGGCATCTATCAATAAAAAAAATGATATTTTAGATGTGAGGTAGGGAAAAAAAAGATTAAAAACACTACAAAAATAAATAACCTAGTGTAGAATGGCTATGCTCAGGCATAAAATTTATTTAAGTACAACCCTTTAATGGGTTCTTTGAGAGGGTGTCCCTCAGGGGAAGCCAGGATGTATGTGCCTTTAGTGAGGCAATGTTGGATAATGTAAGGTCCATGCCACAGTGACTTGATTTTTCCATGGCCAAGTGTATCATTAGAGATATCATAAAAAAGGACGAGGTCGCCTTCATGAAATGAGCAAAGGTTGACATGGTGATCAAAGGTGGCTTTTGACCATTTTTTATCTTCCACATTGTTCTGTAATGAAGATTGACGATCTTCATCTAGGGACTCTAAGTTCAGCCAATGCTGCTCCATTGGAGTAGTTTCGGGTAATATCTCAATCGTGGTGCGTAAGGTGGGAATTTTGCACTCGATAGGAAGAGTGGCCTCGACCCCGTGGACTAGATGAAATGGTGTGAAATGAGTGGAAGTTTTCAGGGCCGTACGGTAGGCCCATAGTGTGCAAAATAACATATGATGCCAATCGGTCTTATGTTTGTTAACTATGCACTACAACATGGTTTTGAGGACCTTGTTAACTACTTCGACCTGTCCATTGGACTGAGGGTAGTATGGTGAGGTGAACTCGTGGGATAAGCCTTAACTGGATGAAAGTTCAAAGAAAATCTCATTCTCGAAATGTTTCCTGTGATCAGAGACTAGTTGGAGTGGTACTCCAATGTGGGATATGACATGGTTAAAGAAAAAACGTGTTGTTGTATCAGTGGTGTTGTTGAAGATAGGCATGGCTTCAGCCCACTTTGTGAAGTAATCGACTGCAATGAAAATGTATTTGTGTCCATTTTTGGATGGAGGGTTGCAAGTCATGAAGTCGATTCCCCATTTACAAAAGGGGCCTGCAGTAATGACTGGGTGTAGAAGAGCAGGTGGTGCTCGTGCTTTGTTGGTATAACGCTGACATTTATCACATAGCTTCACGGGATGAATGAAATCATGAAATAATGTAGGCCAAAAGTAACCTGTGTGCATGATTTTCTGAGCGGTGTACATCCCTGAGAGGTGGCCCCCGCAAGCGTTGCTATGGCAGTCATTCAAGACTCTATCAACCTCATCAATAGTCAAGCATCGACGAAGTATGGTGTCGACCCCTCGCCGATATAAGATATACCTGATGAGGAGGTGGTGGGGGGCTTGATGGCGAATACGTCGACGATCATCTCGTGAGAGATGGTTACCAAACTTTTGGGTTCAGAGGTTGTCGTACCAAGGGTCATCTGATGAGATGTAAAAGAGATGTTCGCTGGGGAAGTCAGTATTGACAGAGGTATTGGTAGTATCTGAGGGAAAATCCATGATGAGTTTGGAAAGGATGAGGGATTTCTTTCTCTTATGTGTTAAAAATTTGAGATCGTACTCCTGAAGGATGACGATCCATCAGGAAAATTTACCTCTAATTTGTCGACGACTGAGCAAGTATTGCATGGGGTTGGAATCTACTACGACTTTGGTTGTTCAAAGCAGAATGTAATGTCATAGTTTATGGACTGCGAGGACAACTGCAAGGGCTAGTTTCTCTTTGTGATTGTATTTCAAGGGTGCCCTTGAGAGGTTTTTACTAATGTAGTAAATGACATGCTCATGATCATCATCCCCTATTTGAATAAGAACTCCTACTACTGAGACAGTTGAGGCTGATATGTAGAGGATATAGTCACGGTTATATTTGGGTGGACTAATCAAAGGGGCATTGGAGAGTGTCATTTTAAGATCGTCAAAACTGTTTTGGGCATGTTCATCCTAGTGGAATGGGATGTTGTGGTGTAGTAAGAGAAGGAAACTGTGTGCTCGAGTGGCATAGTCTAGGACAAATCATCGTAAACATTTATCTTTGCCTTGTAGGCTCTGCAGTTGGCATAAATTCCAAGGAGGGGGAATTTTCGTGATGGCTTGGACCTTGAGGGGATCCATGGTAATATCACTTTCCGAAACAATGAACACGAGAAGGCAGCCAGTAGTGACGCATAATACACACTTGAGGGGGTTCAAGAGGATATTGTACTGACGACACCGTTGGAAGATGATTCATAAATCATCAAGATGTTGGGTGGGTTTCTTGGATCACGTTGTGAAGTTGTCCAAGTATGCGAGGATGATATGAGCTAGATCATGAAAGATGTATGTCATGTCTCATTGGAATTTCGCTCCAACATTATTGAGGCCAAAAGGCATGACACAATATGTGAAAGTACCCCAGGGGGTAGTGAATGTGGTTTTGTCCTGATCAGCTGGGTGAATTTGGATTTGGTTGTAACCAGAGAAACCGTCCATGAAGGAAAAATCCTTGTGTCCAGTGCAATCATCGATAATTTGGTCAATAAAGGGCATGGGAAAGTTATCTTTGGGATAGGCATGATTGAGGTCGCGAAAATCTGTACAGACATGAATAGTGGCATGTTTTTCATTAATAGGGATGGGGTTAGATACCCATGATGTATAGGAAATGGGGTAAATGAAGTCGGCGATGCATAATTTATCAATCTCAGCCTTGATGGCCACTTCTTTGGATGGGTGTAGTGGCCGCTATTTTGGCAGATAGGTGTGATATCAGGACAAGTGTCTATTCGATGTTCGATGATAGAGATGTCAAGGTAGGGAATCTCCATGTATGACCAGGCAAAAATGTCCCAGTATTCTTGGAAGAGAGATTTGTAGGCATTAATTTCTTTGGGAGTGCATGCAGCGCCAATGGTGATTTCCTCGACAACTCCATTTTCTATGGAAATATTGATTTTGATGGTAGGGGAAATGTTGGCCATATTGCCTTCTTCAAAAGAATCAGGGGTAGAGATAGGGTTGTTGAACCAGTCGATATTCCATAATGGGATAAATCCTTGGTTTCGACTGTGTATATGGGGTTTTGGTTAGGAGGTGTGAAGGCTTCCTGTGAAAGGAAGAGCACTCTGTGGTGTAGCGCATCCCATGGGAAGTCGGGGGTGGTTAATTCCTTGAGTATGTCCTCATCACAGTGGAATTGTCGAGAATATAAGGGATCTAAAAGAGTGATATCGGTGACTGTCACCGTGTTGTTGTCTTCTAGTGATGAAGAAGAATGGGGAATGAAGCAAGGATATTGCAATGGTTCGCTCGACATAATCCAAATATTGAGATACTGAGTAATGTCTTTCAACAGAGGTATTTTTATACATACATTTCGTAACTCTTCCTCTATGTATTTATGCAAGGGTGGGTCAAGTTTCTTTTCTAATAATATTTTAGGGTAGGGTGGAAGATTAATTATTTGAGGTACTCCTATGGGCTGAGAAGTGGTTGGAATAGGAGAGGAAGTCTCTTCTTCTACAGGGGTCGTTTGAGTGTTTTCTTCTTCAGAATGATTATCATTTTCTTCTTGAATTATTACCCTAGAATTTGATTGATTTATGACTTTCTCTGATCTTAGTTGAATTTTATAGGTGGGAAAGGTTTGAACTTCTAGATTTTGCACAGGGTGGGTGGGTCGATTATTGGGGTTAGGGATTAGTTAGGTAGGGATTGTTGTTGGTCTCAGAGGATTGTGGGCAGCTTGGTTTTTTGGCTGTTGATTGGCATTTATAGATACTTGATGCTGTTGATTAGGGTTCAAGGGGGTTGTAAATTGTTGTTGTATAGGAGGTGAGAGTAAATCTTGCATCTGTTGTAAGTTAAATCCATGTAGTAATTGGGAAATGTTTGCAGGATACTGTGGATATGTAGGGTAAGAGGGATTCCCATACACAGAACCCCTCCAACCTTGTTGCCAAGGTTGATTTTGAGCTTGTTGAAGTGTCCATTGTGGATAGGGCATTGGAGGAAGACCCCATTGTTGTTGTCGATACTATGCATTAGGGTCATAAAATGCATTGGGGTTTTGTTCTCTCCAAGGTCTTCTGGAAGGGTATGGTTGTTCTTGTGAGACTCCTCCTCCCCTATACATGGCTTGTAGCTCAAGCA
This sequence comes from Picea glauca, assembly GCA_000966675.3. Classification (NCBI taxonomy): domain Eukaryota; kingdom Viridiplantae; phylum Streptophyta; class Pinopsida; order Pinales; family Pinaceae; genus Picea; species Picea glauca. Next base: position 372,901 of record JZKD02S1673945.1, read on the forward strand.
AAGTTGGACACTTAGATGTGGGGTGCTCTAGTGTACACAAGCCACAGATTTCTATGGCATTTAATGGACATTCTTTCTCACCATGCTTCTTTCAACATCCAGGACAAAAGATTGTTAAAACAGTCTCTTCTTATTGTTTCTTCTTCAGTTTTAGGGTATCTAATTGGTTACTGATTGTGCTAAAGATGTTTGTTTTAAATTTCTCTAGTAAGTTTCCTAACTCAATTCTGGTGACGGTCCCTGAGCTTTGTCTTCTGTTTATGCTAAAAGAATCTCTTGGTGCTTTGCCTATTTCAGTGTGTCCTCTTGAGTATCTTCTACAGTAATCTGCAATATCTACAAAAGTATTTTGGTGCACATCTCTTGAAATTAACAAGTTTAAAACTTCTATGTAATCATCTCTAATACCTTTCAAAAATACAGTTCTTACTACAGCTGGCTCTGTGGTGAATAATTTTGATTTCTGATAGTTGTATAAGAACCTTTCTAAGTAATCTTCAGGGCTTTCATCTTTTGTTTGTTGCATTTTAAAAATCTCATTTTTAGCATTATCCTTACAATAGTCTTGGTATTTATGTTAAAATGTGTCTTTCATCTGATCCTAAGAGAGGATTGTATTTTCTCCTAAGCTCATGAACCATCTTAAGGATGAATATTTCATTGTAGTAGTTAAGAGCTTAAGTTTTTGGGCATTGTCTAAGTAGTTATAGCTTCTACATAATATGTCAAACTCAAATAAAAATAAATCTAGATCTTCAGTTGACATACCTCTGAAAGTGGGTAACGATGATAGTGGTATATTTTTCATGTTGATGTTTCTGGAAATATCCAAGATTGGAAACCCAAAGGTCTTAGTCTCAGTGGCTTCATTTTTTTCTTCTTCTATCATTCCACTGATAGATGGTTTAGAAACTATATTTTTTGTGTCTCCTAAACGTTCAATAGATTCACGTTATGCCTGCTCAAATGTTAATTCTTCTATTTTAAGTTCTTCTTCTGGAGTCTCACTGGCTCCCCTTGAACCTCCTCCTGGTGGAATTTTTCCTACACCAGTGTCAGTTGGATTAGTGGGGGGGAGGGGGTTGTTTCTGAATCTTTAGAGCTTACAAATCTACCCTTATTATCTATATATCTATGCATAAAATGGAAATTTTATTCTTAATTGAATTGAAATCCTAATTCTATCTAGAAGGTAAGAAGGCAACCTAGCTTCGAAGAATCCCACTCTAGTGGTTGCATGGCTCTTCAATCACGTCTTAAATGTTTTATCCTCCTCCCTGAGGCAACCTTTTAAAATCATTCAAAAAATATGCAAACAATCTAAGATGGAAATCACTTCCTACCATCTGCAACTCCCCGACAACGTCACCAAAATGTTGTGATACTTATGTGTTCAGTATAATGCACTCATTAATTATTAGTCTGGGATTCGTAATCAAGAGAGTTACAAGACACCAGTAATATAACTATTCTAGATTATGCATTCTCGAAATAAAGTAAACTAGCAAATGAAAACACAGTTTGGTTGTCTTTCACAGAGAGGCTATCTACTCCATTAAGGCACATGCAAGTATGAGATGGAGTTATTTTGACAGATCAACTCTGCTAGCTGACCCAGGAAGCTAATCAATAAATCACACTCTGAAAAGGGAATCACAAATCAATCATCAATACATAAACGAAATCACACATCAATCATTAAGACATAGCATGGGCATTTCAATAATCAATATACTGAGTATGTTGTGGTTCACAATATTCTATTGTGAACTTCCCTAGTTCTTTTCCAAATATGTTTGACTACTGTTGTCAACATACATGTCCATTAGGCAAAATCAAATTCATAAGAACAGAAACATAACATATGCAAAACATAGTAACTAAATATATCTAAACAATCATATAATCGAAATCCTAGTCTAAACTATACTGCTATCATCTGAAAGAATTAAGATTCATCTAATCTCACGATTATGCTACTAAAATCAAATGCTAATACTAATCTATGAAGATGTTGACCTTTGTTGGATGGTGGCCCCTTGCCATTTCAACAGGTCAATGAATGAAGTCTACAGTAAGCTTGATTTCAATCCCAAAATTACTCTTACTCAAACTTCAAAACATATAATTAAGCTATGCTAACAACTCAACTCACATTCATTCATAAACGATCAAGACATGGAAATAAATGACATCCTTCTATTAAACTTGGACTCAGAATACATTCTACAGTATGTAATTCTACTTCACATGTTGTGTTATGCTATCTCCCTACTACTCCCACCATCCTTGCCATGACTATTTAAATAGTTTTAGTTGTGAATTACAAGGAGGTGAAATCTTTAGGAGATCAACCAATTGTCAAATTTATATATTCGGTTACATATTTTAAACTTCATCCTCATGACACGAAGTGTATGAGGATGAAACAATAAACATTAGTGGCACTCTTGATTCAACACTACCAGGTCATCATTATGTCATGCTATATGTTCAAGGGAAGTAAGCCTAAGTTAGCCATTTGTTTTCTTGTTTACCATCCAATTTGGTTTTCCTTGCGTAAGTTGTACTTGGTGATTCTATCTCTTCACATAATCTCTCAATGTATATTTCTTGTCGATTGATGGGGGATTGTTACACACCTATTTGTCACTCTTTAGTGAGGGAGTGTTTGTCATAATCCCTAAACATTTTGGAGGATAAATTTACCATATGAAGGTCAAAATACTATGTGGACATGTATTATTCATTTTTATTGAAAAAAGGAAGTTAATTCAGTGTGAGAATCTACCTCACATCTTGTTTCCTATTCTCAAGGAGAAGTTGAGAGTCTCATGGATGGTTGAGAGATTTTTTCAAACCAATATCCTAATTTGATGGATCTTGAGAGATATTTCGTCCTTAAAATCCTTGAGAGATATTTTCTCCCTAAAAATCTTGGAGATCCCAATTTAGTGGATCTAGTGAGTGATTTCCTCCATGGTGGTTAAGCCTCCAAATCCTATATAATGAAGGAATTCCAAGGTAAATATTGGGGGGGAAGAAGAAAGTGTTCATGTGATAATTATTATCTCAAGAGAGACATATTTATAGTGCATTCAAGGATTGGATTGGAAGCTTGGATGAATGCTAGTGCAACAAGGCTGTAAGTTCCCATGTTTTCATAACATATAACTTAGCATATTTCTTTCATACTAATGTTTATACATGTATGTCTATATAGATAGATCTACTCTTGTATAATGATATATTGTAGGAGTATAAGGTGTTGTTCTGTTCCTTGTATACTTTCTTCATCATGATAGAAGCTTGGAAAACAAGTCCAAATATTGAAGATCAACGAGAACAATCGTCGAAAAGGAGTAAGTCACACTTCTTTCTTCTATCTTCTCTGCATATAGACATAAAGAATACATATAAAGGAATGTTAGTGTCCATTTTTTTATTTTTCTATCTTGGACAATAGGGGTCTAGATATCCAAGGGATATTTCACCTATCCATAGGGGAAATATTATGTAATAGAAAATTGGTGACCATACTAGGGAAGCTATTATTGTTTAGTTAGTTTCTTCCTCGACATTTGAATATGTATTCTCAAGATATTTTCTTGTTGAAAGCCCAATTATTTGTTCTTGATCTTCTAGTAAGTCTTTTCTCTCGATATTTGAAAGTTTTCAATCTTAGATCTGTTACATATGCTTCAGATCTATTAGTTTTCATACTTGCACGATCATAGTCACAGGTTATGCATGCCCATAGAGTGACCAAATTGTTTTGGTCGATGGTTGCTCCATTGTAGGGAGAAACCACCCATTTTTGTCACTATCTACTCCATTGTAGGGGGCAACCAACTTGATAATTACACTACATGGAGCAATGAATACCTTGTGTTTGCCCTCTAGCCCTTTGCAAGGAGAGACTAGAGATTTGCGGTCATCCTGTGGTCATTAACAGAGAGTGACTAGGCTCTAAAAGCCAATTTCTGAAGGGATATCCTTCAAACAAGACCCAGATATGTGTCTATCATTTCTTCTACCCCTACATATCTCTCTTAGATATGTCCCAACTATTATTGTTGCAACATTTTTTAAAGTCATTTTGAAATTTTTACATGTGTGCCATTTCATTTATTTGATTAAAATCACTTTTTGTTTTGTGGGTACGGTTTAGGTCATCTGATATCATTCCCTTAGGCTTGTTGTGTTGATGGTACTTTTGTAAGAGAGTCCACTTGTTTTTAAATATCTTTTGGGTGTTCCTTTAGTTTTGATTCCATTTCTTAAACAAAGCTAACTCTCTCCATTTTCATCTCATCTTAGAGTGTGACCCTTTTTCAAGTTATTTGAAAAAAAAAATTAACTTTGAAAGCTTGGGTTTTGCGTTAAAGGAATTCCTATGCTTGAATTTTTCCTTGGGTGATTTTTCATAGTTAGAGTGTTTTGGAATATAGTTGAAAATAGCTTGTATTTGTTTGGGATTTTAGAAACGTTTATTTGTTTGTTTGTCATCATTATTCTCTCCATTTAAAGAGACAAATTGAAAAGTTGCATGATATTGAGTGTTTGTTTGTATTAAGAAGAAAAGAAATATTTTCCTTCTCGTAGATAGAATTCATCGAAAAGACACAATTGCATTTCATTAGATTTTTTCATTCTATTGGAGTCGAGTCTTACACATCATTAGTTTCATCTCCATAAACATTTATGAGTAAAATAACAATTAAAATCAACCACTGTGCTAATAAAATCAACTAGATATTTTTTGGTTTATAGCACACCAACAACATCATAAGGTTAGAGTCTTTAGACTCGAAAAAGTGAGTAAATTGTCCAAGACTACTAAACAAGACTCTAAAATAGTAAAGAGTGAAAAAATCCAATTGTTATATAGGCATAGCCAAGAACCCCCTCTAACACAAGGGTTAAACACGAGGTCACATGCAAAAGAGCAACAAAGATTAACCCTCCAAAGCTTGACCAATCATAGTGGAAAGAGCGTATATTAGGGCTAGTTCTTGAGTGTTACTGGTTCATTTGGTCTTGGTGCTTCGTGAATCTCGAATCCATTCAAGGTCCTTAGGATTATTACCGGTCCACTTGTCTTTAGTCCTTTGGATGAGATTTAGAATTTGTTATCTTTCCCATACGTTCAGTCTCGACTGTCGAATATACCCCCCCAGAGGTAGACTGGGAGTTGGTAACCTTAGTATCCTTTCCTAGGTATCTACAGAGGTGACTGTGGGGGTTTTCCCACAGTACTTGGGGCAGACATCACATCACACTTTCAATACCCTTGGAGGGTGACCTCATGAAGCGAGGTTTGCTTGCACCGAGAAGGGATGTTACATGGAGGTTGGGGTAACTTCTTGACATATCTTTGTTGATGGATTGACATCCCATCCTCAGAAGATCCTTTCATCTACTATTTGGTTGGTTGATTACCTGTAAAAAAACAATTAGGGGTTTGTGATTTCAGAGTTCGTAGTTGGCCTTAAGGATTATTATTTTAATGTCATCGTCGTCAATCAAAGGATTTGAAGATCTCGCATAATGCAAGGTTTGGATCTAAAGTTTAGGAACCTCAACATGAATCTTCTGTTGAAAGAATGGTTGAAGAATAAATTTCCCAAACCAGGAGTGTGGCTCTTGGAAGTTGCCAACATGCAAAAGAACCATTCACAACCTTCGTAGAAGGTGTTGTACCTTATACAATCCCCCTTTAATTGATCCACTTGGCCCACTACTTGTTTAACAACTATCCACGAGATTTCTTGATGCTTATTCTTCTTATCGTTTAATGACCAGTTCAACCAATAGGTTATCTTCTGATTACACAAATGTAATATTGATTCTCCCAATAGACCCGAAGATAGCCGCACTATGACACAACCACTTGCAAGTTCATCTCTCTTATCACATGGGTCGGGTAATATTCTTACCTCACTAATCCCACATATGCACACACCAAGTGATTTATTTGGTCATCCCATCAGTCAGATGGCCAACAGTCTAATTTTTCATACAACCACAATTACACAGTCTACTCAACCTACATTTCCAACTTTATGTTATAGCAAGATTTTCCTCACCCCATTCAATCTTGCACATAAGGTATTTTTCCATTTCCCCATGTAGAGTTTTCATCCCTTTTGAAAATCCTAGAGATAAAAATACATTTTGCCCACATATACACACCTTTCTTACTATACAACATGCATATATGAAGGTTACAGCACTACAGCCTGTGTACATCATGAAATGTGCCCAAAAATGAAAATGGTGTTGGGTTTCCATGTCACGAGAGGAGATCAATTATCCTTGGCCTTCCATATACTGGAAACGTTCTAAATCGGCCATTTAGTTCCATTTGAAGGATATAAATGGGCCAATTCTGAGCTATGGAAAAGAGGATAAATAATTCAACTTTGAGAGAAAAGTTACTTTGGAGGAATTATTCACTTCACATTGAGTCTACATCCCTTTATTCTTTAAGTCTGAACACAGTGTTCAACCCCCAAGATCTTCCTTTATTGATTGAGAACTTCATTGTCTCTCTTCTATGAGATTGCCTTTGGTAGAGGATTGAAGTGGTGGAGGCCCATCTAGAAGGAACTTAGTTTCTTGGTTCCGAATCGTGCCGACACTGAAGTCTGTAACTTATTCACTTATGCTGATCATATCTTAATAGAAATACTCTTTTCTTGTCCAATTGATATCTTGCAAATATTTGAATTATTATTCCATGGGCATATTTGTTGTGAATGTTAATGGATTATGCTACTAAATGTGCTAACATCATATATTTGTTGGCCCTTGACCAAGTTTTGGGAGATTCTTGGTCATGTGACCTATTTTGGGACTTTGATAGCCTATCAAAGGAGGAGCACAAGATGAAGCAGAGATCACAAGATCTTGGACCACTTTTGGGTCCTTGTTGGGTTTTTTTGGAATATGTAATGGGATTGGGATGTCGGCCCATGGGTTTTACCCATGCTTAGGCCTATTTTGTAATGTATAAATAGATATCTAGGCAATGTAAAGGCATGATGATGATAATATATGATAGATCGACATCTATGTGATGTATGTTAACTGCAAGAAAGGTTTGTAAGAGCTGAGTGCTTCTGTGAGACTTGTAGAAGCTATGTGCAATTCATTGTAAGAATTTGAAGAAGGCTTTGTGCTGTAACGCAAGGAAGAAGGATCTAGTGAGTTGTGCATATATTCTATCCTATGTGGAGTAAGTGTTATGAGGCTTCATGCTTGTAACTTATTGAAGAAGATAATAAAGAAGAAGAGTTGGTGGACATAGCCCCAGGATGGGGGTGAACCACGTAAACCTTGTATTGTCCTTCTTTGTGCCTTGTTCTGATGCATTGATGTGTTATTTGCTAAGTGCCTTGAGATGATTAGATAGATTTTCTTATCCTTAGTGATAATAATGTGAATAATGTTAGATCTTATATACATGAATATGCTTAGTGCTTGATCTACCATATTTGATCTCTCGTATGTATGATAAGTGCTTGAATACGCTAGATTATTGTACATACTGGGAAGATCTATTTAATCAATGAAGTGGATATTGACTATATATTTAAGAATTGACGGTGCTAAGTGCTACATTAAGTCTTAGAATCACAGATCCATGTCCCAGCTAAGGTTGCAGACACCTGAGTCTTGCAACCACCCCTGCCTCTACCTCGGGTGAGACTTCATCTGCTTCACAGGTGTTGTTGAAAGAGTCAATAGTTAGGGTTTTGTTGGTGCGTTGTTGTAGCATTGAACCCTAGGTCTGCCCCTGTGCCAACAAATGGTTTCATTGTCGGGACCCAAAATTTTGATTGCTGGGAACTAAGGGAGAAGAATCTTTGTGAACAGATTCAACTGGAAACCATGGAAGCTCTGTGCGTAGATTTGTTTCCCTAGTGCACAACTTTTTACTCAACCTGTGAAACTTTGTTCCAATAAAGAATGGTCAGATCTGAAGGAAAGAAGTCGGATCTAAAGAAAAGAGGTCAGATCTAAAGAAAAGAAGTCAGATCTGTAGAAAAGAGGTAAGATCTGTAAAATCTGTTCTCTGATAAAGATAAGAATAGTAGAAAAGTCCTAGATCTGAAAGCTTTGTGCTCTGTGAAAGTAAGATTAGTGAAATTTTTTTGTTTCTAAAGTATGGATCTAGGTATGTTTGATAGATTTCATCCTAGCTTTAAAACTAGGGCGTTGTTAGATGAAAGAAGGTTTGATATGAATAGATCTGATAAGAATAGTGAAAGATATGTTATACCTATGCATAGAAAGAATGTTTGGACTAACAAATGGATGCAGGATCCTATAAATAATTTGTTGTAGGTTATCTCATATGATCCTAGTTTGTAGTATAGGAGAAGTTGGGGATCATGTAAAATAAAGAGAGGATTAACCCTCTGCTACAGTTGTAGAAAACCAGGACATCTTGCTAAGGAATGACTTGGGGGAAGACCTAGTTTCCTTTGTTGCAAAGATATGGACCATGAAGTATTGGATTGTGTAACTCCCTATTTCCCCCAGTCTATAAAAATAACTATATTGGCCAAGAACTATGGAAATCTCAAAGATGTGAATGTTTGATTTGAAAGACCTTTGTATAAAAGGTCGATGAATGTAAATTATATCATGATTGATGAGAGGGGGATATGCTGAAAGAGACCATGATGGTTGATGAGAGGTGGTGGAAGGGGCCGAGAATGGTTGCGTTAACTTCCACTGAACCGAAATCGTACTGGTTTGTACGTGCTCTAAAACCAAAGCTCACTCTCTGACCCCAGAATGAATTACCCACCAGGATGGTAGGTGGGGAGGCTCCTCAACAGTAAATGAGGGGATGGGGATGAATTTCCCATCCATAGAAGCTCTCAGACCTGACCATGGACAGGGAAATTCATGCCACATGCAACCTCACAGGAAAGGGAAAGGAAAGAA
>JZKD02S1673945.1:415043-467577 GCA_000966675.3 Picea glauca
CTCCAAGAATCCTGTTCTTCATTCCAAGACTAAGCATATTCCAATAAAGTACCATTTTCTCAGAGAACAAGTTACAAACAAAATTGTTCAGCTGAATTATATTCCTTCCACAGAATAGATTGTTGATATCTTTACTAAACCATTAGCAGCGACCCCTTTTAGATATCTTCGTCAAAAGTTGGCGGTTATAATTTCTTGTGTCTAATCTTCCCACCTGGTCAGGGGGAGTACTTATTAAATATCTGGTGTATTTCCAAGATGCTCATAGTTGACAGGGGGATTATGTACTACAATAGCTCAGGGGGAGCATGTTATTTCTTTGACATTGATGTCAAAGGGGGAGAAAGTGTGATGATTTCAAGATCATAGTATATGTTACAGTGGTATAGTTTCATGTTCTTTTCATGACTTTAATATGTATGTTACAGTGGTATAGTTGCATGTTCTTTTCATGATTTTAAGATGCTTGAATGTTGTAGTTACATCATGGGGTTGCCATCAATGCCAAAGGGGGAGATTGTTGGCATGTTTTTAGATAGAAGGTAGAGGATGATGGTTGGCATGTTTAACAAGAAGAGTATTATTGTCATTGATGGAAAGATCAAAGTATTCTTGTCATTTATGGATTCGATAAAAAAACAGGAACAGAGGATAAGTTCAGGAAGATCAGTAATGTAGTGATAATGGGGGAGGAGCAGCAATAGTGATCGTTGGATCAACAATTTAGAATTTATGATGAATGTCAGATCTCAATGCAGACAAGAAGAGAATGCATATATGGAGGATAGATCTCAGGCATTAGATTCGAGTGTGAGGATCGAACATCATAGGATCTAGGAGAATCTGCACGATCTTTAAAAGTGCAAGGTGAAGCAAGTTGCGAGATGAGAAATCGTGAGTTAATCGCAGCCGTTAAATCAAGATCAGATCTAGACCGTTGATCTCAACTCCATTTTGGAGTTTCATGAATTGTGACTTGGAGAGGCAAGAAACATTGCAACAAGAATGTCGAAATCACGATTCATTCGTAGCCGTGGAATCAAGATCAGATCTGGACTTTCGAATCATAGAACATGTGGCAAGCGATTGGAATTTCGTTGACTTGGAGTCAATGAAGCATGGGGTGGAAACTCGCAAGATGCGATATTTCAATATGAGATCTGGACCGTCAATAAGCCAAAGAACATGGACCGTGGATATGAGCTCCATTTTGGAGTTTTTTCTATCGTGACTTTGAGCAACGAAAATATCCATCCAAGAATTCATGAGAGGCGAGATCACAATATGAGATCTGGACCATCAATATGCCAAAGAACGTGGACCATGGATTTGAGCTCCATTTCGGAGTTTCATCTATCGTGACTTTGAGTGACAAAAATATCCATCCAAGAACTCGCAAGATGCGAGATCGCGATATGAGATCTGGACCGTCAATACGCCAAAGAATGTGGACCGTGGATCTGAGCTCCATTTCGGAGTTTCATCTATCACGACTTTGAGCAACGAAAATCTCCATCCAATAAATTGAGAGATGCAAGATCGTGATATGAGATCTAGATCGTCAATATGCCAAAGAACATGGACCATGGATCTGAGCTCCATTTCGGAGTTTCGTCTATCACGACTTTGAGTAATGAAAATCTCCATCCAAAAAATCGCGAGATGCGAATTCGCGATGAAATCTGGACTGTCGATTCATTGAGATCGTGGACCGTCGATCAAGGTCAATAAAATTCATAAGTTCATGAGATCCCGAAAATCCGAATTCACGAAATGTGAAATTGCGAAAGCGCTTTATGCATAAGTTCTTGGTGATGGCCTTGGTCATATTGGGGAAGGAGCTAGTGCAGAAAAGCTCTGTATCAGAACTTCAGAGTTCGTGACATGAAGTGTCGAGACACTCGGCCAGATGATTGCCCAAATGCTAAAACTCGATTTAAAGGCAATGTCAATAAAGTTCATCCAACAGAGTAGATAAACTGGAATATGATCGGAGGGTTACTGTTATCTCTCATAGTTAACTCCTCAGTTACGAATCTATTAGTGAAACAGACTCATGATTGCCAATTGGTTGGCATTTCAGTTTCTCGGATGGTTATCTTTCTTTTGCCTAAGGAGATGTGAAGGTGAAATGCCCTGGGGGTGTGTATAAAATAAAATGAGACAGACTGTGTGTGGTTGGTCGTTCTGGATGAAAAATGAATGAAACTGTAAGAAAGGGAAAATCATAGGATGCGTAGTGTGAGATTGAGAATATGCACAGTGTAAGATAAAACCCAGAGAAGAGTAATATATGAGGAAAATACTTGAAGAAAAGTAGAATAACAGAACAAGTTGAAGCAAAGAAAAATGAAAGAATAAGTTAAAGCAGAGCATATTTGCAGAATAGACAAAGGAAGAGAAGAATTGCATAAGAAGACCAGATTTACAGAACAAAGAAAGATTGGTAAGAATTGATTTGTCTGTGTAGTTGTCTATTTATCTATTCATTCATATTCCAGGGTGGTTGGGAGGTGCTAGGGAGGACTGTTGTCCTCAGAGGTTGAAGCGGGAGCTTGAACACAGGGAGTTGTAGCTTCCATCTGGTTGCAGCCAGAGAAACCAGGGTGGCAGGGTGGTGCAAGGGAGAACAAGTGTTCTCTGTTATACAGGTTGGAGCCTGTGTAACTGGAAGTTGGTGCTTCCATATAGTTGGTGCTATAACATTAGGGGAGTTGGTGCTTCCTTCTAGTGGGTGCTAGAAAAACAAGAGAGTCGGTGCTCTCAAACAAGTTCCAGCTTGTAAAACAGAGGTAGCAGACTCACATTGAGTTGGTGCTCAATTATAAATGATGTATAGAACTTAAAAGAATGCCTATCATTTTGAAGAAGAAGAGGTTTTCTCCCTTTATTGGTTTCCTCGTGAAAATCTGTCTCTATGTATACCTTATGTGTCACTGATGCTCTCTACTTTTGTTGTCCATATGTTGTATAATGTTGATGATCACTTGAAGAAAGATTAAGAATGTTTTAATAGACTTAAAACTATTTAAGCTCAATAACAACTGATTCACCCCCCCCTCTCAGTTGTCTTAGTAATTTCAACATTTGGGTCTTTTTTGGGTTTTTGGGAATATGTAACGATATTGGAATGTTGGCCCATGGGTTTTACCCATGCATAGGCCTATTTTGTAATGTATAAAAAGATATATAGGAAATGTAAAGGCATGATGATGATAATAAATGATAGATCGACATCTATGTGATGTATGCTAAGTGAAAGAAAGTTCTGTAAGAACTAAGTGCCTCTGTGAGAATTGCAGAAGCTAAGTGCAAGTCATTGTAAGAAGATGAATAAGGCTCTTTGTTGTAATGAAAGGAAGAAGGATCTAGCGAGATGCGCAGATCTTTTGTCCTATGCAGAGTAACGGTTTTGAGGCTCGGTGCTTGTAACTTATTGAAGAAGCTAATAAATAAGAAGAGTTGGTGGACGTAGCCCCAGGGTGGGGGTGAACCACATAAACCTTGTATTGTCCTGCTTTGTGCCTTGTTTTGATGCATTGATGTGTTATTTGCTAACTGCTTTGAGATGATTAGATATATCTACTTATGATTAGTGCTAATAATGTGAAGAATGTTAGATCTGATATACATGAATATTCTCAATTCTTGATCTACCGGATATGATCTATGTTATGTATGATAAGTGCTTGAATATGCTAGATTGTTGTACATACTGTGAAGCTTTGTTTTATCAACGAAGTGGATATTGACTGTATATTGAGGAAATGACAGTGATAAGTGATACTTTAAGTCTTAGAATCATAGATCCATGTACTAGCTAAGGTTGTAGACACATGAGCCTTGCAACCACCCCTGCCTCTACCTCAAGTGAGAATTCATCTGCTTCACAGGTGTTGCCGAAAGGGCTGGTAGTTAGGGGTTTTTTGGTGCATTGTTGTAGCATTGAACCATGGGTCTGCCCCTGTCCCAACAATATTATCATCATATTCTTTCTTTTCTTGGTTGTTGAGGACTAGTTGTAGGTATATTTCTTTCGGACAAGTGCTCAACGGTGGACTTCATTGAACATATGGATGAGGTAGGCATTTTATATTGTCTTGCTAGAATATTTGTTTATATAGAATACTTGAGAATAAAGTTGATTTTTGCAGTCATTTCCATCTATTGTGGTTTTCCCCTAGCCATAGAGAGTTTTTCTTCGTAACAGAATTGACGACCATATTGGGGATTGAATCTTCTTTTTTTGGGTTTTGGACTATTTTTCTCCTTATATTTCTCTCATTCACATTGTGTTTCTTGTCGTATCATTGCTTGACATCCTTTGTTCACTCTAGGTCTAAGTATTTCATCCTTCTCCTTAGCCTAAATGTGTTTTTGACACATATACACGGGTTTTTTCTTGACAATCTCGTATATATGTGTGTTGTCCTTTTGCAAGATATGTACATACGTGCTTATCCCTTGACTAGTCATGTACATCAACCTATTTTGCTTGTTTTGGGGGTAGGTTTTGATGATTTTCGAGTCTTCTTGGGTCTCTGTAGTGACTGTTAAGTGTCTATGGGATGACAGGAAACCTTTCTTTGGTTGAATTTTTGGGCAGTGCCTTTCTCATCATCTTTTCATTTTTATTGTCCTTATACATTGGGCTAGGTGTTTTTGTCCTTGGTATCCTACTTGAGTTGTATTTTTATATACATAGTAGAGTCTTTATATATCAGGTTGTTGTTTAGTCCATGCATTTTCATTTTTCTTATATTGAAAATACAAAAATATTAGGCATTTTGATATTTAAAGTTAGTGCATGTAAAGAAAGATTGCATTTTTATCCAGAATTACATAATTGAATTGAAAATTGCATTTTTAAGAAGCATATCATTCATTGGAAATTGAAGTTATGAATTTGCATTGTATTCATATTTACTTTACCTATTGAGTCATAACATCACTAGTTTCATGACTGCACCTTTTTGAGTAAGCACGACCAGTAAAATTAACGCTATAATTCAAAATTGATTAGTAATGATTTTATTTTCTAGGGTGCAGAAAATAGCTTAGGATTTAGTCCCTTGGAATAGGATTTTGTGAGTAAACTTATCCAAGGATATTAAATCAACATATGTGTCTGAATAAGGGAGTGGAGAAATCCATTGTATAATCGGTAAGATCAGGAGGCTCTGCTTACACCAGAGTTAATCACGAGGTTGCGTGAGGTTGGTTGAAGGGATATCCCCCCAATACCTTATTGGTGTTAGATATATTTATGGGGATCTATTCGTATATGGGGATCTTAATAATTCCCTTACCTATGTGAGAGGTGGTGCTTTCAAGGTTTCGATCTTTTCTACCTTGCCCATATGGTGGAATTGACTTATGACAGCTCACATGTGCATCAGTTATACATTGGTTGATTAGTTTCTTGAATTAGGTTCCACATAGGTTACTTGCAGGGGTTATTCTGCAGGTACCCTCGGTCAGATAAGGGTCAGAAAAAGAACAACCTTTATGGAGGATTACCTCTCTAGGGGGATCTGACTGACTGGTTGTTAAGCCCACGACGACCCTTATAACTGATTATGTTACCTCTGATCTTTAGTAGGGAGTCTCAAGCCCCTCTTGGGTGAGGAATACCTACTTTAGAGAGGGAGGCCCCTTTCAACCACTTTACCCTGTTTGTGTGCATATTGGTCGTTTCATTATTTTTGGTGTGCTCTTTGATCACTAGTTGACCTTAGGATTTTATATTGAATTTTCATTGTCATGGATAGTGGAGTTCCCATATCTCCCTCATGTACTGCTACCCCCCCCATGATGCTCATTCATTTCATGGGGACGAATCCATCCTCTTTTCATAATGGTATGCAAAATTATGATACTCATTCCATGCCTTGGGTCTCTAATCATTTTCATGTTGATATGCTAAATGTTCCTTCACTCTTTCCATCTTCTCCCTAGCCCACTTATATGAATCCTAGCATTGGATCTGGGGGAACCATGGCCCCGTCGTCTACATATTCATTTGATAGGAGTCATGTCCCCCAACCAACTCTCACTATGGGAGGTTGGAACCTCTCCTCTTAAAGATCCATTCCTAGCTATGTTTTTTCAGGAGCCAGTACTCAAATGGGCAGTTATTCTAATTATTACACCCCATCTGTGTATCCTTCATCTTCCATGCTAGTTCCTACAAACTCTTTTCCCATGGTGGGTCTCCATATATCCCTGAGTATTTCATATAGAGGGAATCAATTTTATGGTTTAGGCTACCCTCTTCACGAAACCCCTTCACATGGGGGCAACATATATCCCACTTGAACAATCCTTATCATACATTTGTCTCTTTGCACACATTTTCTTCAGTGATGATGCCTATACAAACCTATATGGATCATTTATGCGGAGGATACCTCCCTTTCAGACAGGGATAAGGTGTAAACCTAGATCCTTCCTGGCCTACAATGTTTCAAAACCAATTTTTCCCTGGACCTAGGTATCAAATGCCACAACCCACCACCATGAGTCCAATCACTACCAGTCATACTGGAACCCCATCACCAACTTCTACCATTCATGTTGGAGATTGGTCGACGACCTCTACAGGTCACATTGAAGACCCACAACTGACCATTACTAGTCATGCTGGGGGCATTCATATGATCGCGAAGCCTATATGTCTCAAACATAAACCTAAATTTTTGTAGGACATGAGAAGAAAATCACCTTACTCGTTTGTGTCTTGTTACTGTTGGGATACTAGAAGCATGGGGCTCACCTAAGGGCCCTTCAGGTTCTGAGGTGTCTATGGTTTCCCCACATCCTATTTCTCCGTTGATTGACACATGTCATTGCAATATTCTCCTTACGACACCCCCATTGTCGAGGGTGATGTATCTCCTATCCCTATTTTCACGCACCCTATTCAACATAGAGTTGAAGAAGTGGTCATACCAATGAAATCACTAGTCAATCCAACTCTCCTTTTGGATGGTGATGCATCCTTCAACCATATCGTTAGCATTTCTAATACTGCACCTTTTGAACAAGAGAGAGTTTTAATCTCCCCAAGTACTCTCCCTTCAAGTCCTGGAGAAGATCCCTTTGATTGGGATGGTCTTTTTGGGTATCCAATGCCTCTACCTATGTCCTTTCAAGTAAGATACATTATCTGATATATCATGGAGACAATAACATCTTCTATCACTTTATCCTCCACGACTTGGAGAGCTTTGGGATTTCCCAAGCTTGTGTTAGCTATTCCTAAGATACTGAAATTTCACAGAAGTCCATCACGGGAGCCTTGGCCTCCCCCGTGACTTGCTACCTAGAAACTCCCAAGCGATTCTGATTTAAGCTCTTTTCCAACTCGTCTAAAAAATGAAAAATATTTCTAGGTGAATTTGTCCCTTTCACACTCGTTAAATTGGACTTGAAAGGCCGTGAGTCTTAGTTAATCTCTTTTCCGACTCGTTTTCAAAAAGAAAAAATATAGCAAAGTGAACTTGTCTCTTTCACACTCATAAATTAGACTTGAAAGGACGTCTATTTGGTACAAGTTTATCCCTTTTTCACACCAAGTAGACTAAGATTACGAAAAAGGATCTTTTTTGGCATTAATTTGTGATTGCAGATCGTGCCCTTGCTTGCAGTATTGAGCCTATAGTCAGTTCTCTCTTTGCATTATAAATCGTTTTCCTCATCATTTTTACATCCTCAACCAAGCAGAGCCTCATTTATATCCTTCACAATTTGACACCTTATACCCAGGAGGGAACATTCTGCCGAGTGTCCATCTCCTGCATGCACCTCCTTGAATTGAGCATATGTATGTTCCATTTCTGGAACTAATTTTTCTTACTTGCAATGCTCATTTCCTCCTTTGTATCATAACATTCATTTGACTATGAAAAAAAAAATATATATGGTCGGGAACGGAGTATTATCTTACAATGGCAGCAATTGTGTCTCCTTTGAGCAGAGCACAAAGTTATTGAGTCCACTTGTCATCATAATTTTGGGTTTAGCATGACCTTAGGAAGCTGAGATCATTACAAAGATTTTTTCCCCCGACTAGTTACTCTTCCAGTCCCTATGGAGAACTTGATTGATGCCTCCTACATCTCATAGTTTCATCATTAAGTCTATGCTTATGAAGTCTTCCATATGTCTCATGCTCTTGTTCACAGTAATTCTATCAACTTGTGTCGGCCATTCCTCATAAATATTGACTTTGCATGTTGGCCATACCCTCAGTTTGTCTAAGAATCACATGATGTTGTAGTCCTATTACACACTTTGGTCCAACTTTCCTCATTGATAGGTAACCTTTCACCCAATAGTCTACATTTCATCATTGGTCGTTAACTAGGTGGTTTTACTTGGGTTTGATGACAAGATATCTATTCACACATTGGGATTCGTGTAGTGTCTTGGATGCCACTAGCCTTATTGGTGGTTTCCTCACCTTTTTCAATAGTTTTTCCAATTGTCTCCTATTCAAAGGGTATTTTTTGTGTACCGCTTTCACTTGGCACACAGGAAAGATGCACAGGGTCTTTGGTTCATGAACATGTTCTTCATGTGATTTCCTCCAAATCATGAAGCTCCTACTTTGTACCTTGTGATGAATGATGAGAGATTCCTTAATGCTCTCATTTCAACAGGTCTCCTTCCATCGACTTCATCTCATCTATTCTAGAAATGAGACCTAGAGTCCTATGAGTACCTTGAGGCTTACAGTCATTAGTGGCAGCTTCTCTCGCCATCGAAAGTTGGGAATACATCAATGTCTCCTGATCGATGGATTCTTCAAGTGTTCGATCCCGAATCCTTTATTCACACTTGTAAGAATGTGCCTAGTGCCTTGATACCTAATTTCATCATCGGTAGGTGTCTCACATTTTTTAACAATATACCTCAATGACCAGTAATCAAATAAGGTCTCATTGTGTTCAACCTCAACTCCTTTATTCACATGATGTAGACTTGCACCTTTGGCAGATTGTGTATAATACTTAAAGACATCAGTATCTGGCCACAACTTTCCTAATTTGTTGCTTCCTTTTCATTTGGACCAATACCTATGTGACTTCAGTGATCATGGGAGATCTGATTGTACTCCATTGTATACAGATATCTTCATATTGATTTTGATACTAGTTCTACTCGGCCTTGTTCATGACTATGACAGACTTTGGCATGTAACCTCATTTGTATTTTCCTATTCATGGGCATGGATAGTTGTTTGGTATATTTTCACATGGATTTGTAGTGTAATTCAAATTGGCATTGATGTATGCAAAGTCAGTATAGGTTGTAATGAGCAAATAGTTTTTCCAGCTGGTTCCCCATCACTCCACTTCTGGGTTTTTATAATGTATTTCAACCATCACATATACTCCTCTGACCTCACACATTAGGGGGCATATGTTGTAGCAAGAGTTTCCTAACCCCATTCAATCTTTCACATAAGGCCTGTTTCCATTTCCCCATGTAGAATTTTCATCCCTTTTTCAAATCCTAGAGCTAAGAATACAATTTTTCCACATATACGCACCTTGCCTACTATACAGCATGCATATACGCAGGTTTCACCACTATAGCCTATGTACATCCAGAAATGTGCAAAAAAATGAAAAATGGTGTCAGGTTTCCATGTCACAACAAGAGATCAATGATCCTTGGCCTTCCATATACTGGAAATGTTCTGACTCGGACCTCTAGTTCCACTTGAAGGCTATAAATTGGTGAATTTTGATCTATGGAAAAGAGGAGAAATAATTCAACTTTGAGAGAAAAGTTTCTTTGGAGGAATTATTCACTTCACATTGAGTCTGCATCCCTTTATCCTTTAAGTTTAAACATAATGTTCAACCCCCAATCTCTTCCCTTATTGATTGAGAACTTCATTGTCTCTCTTCTATGATCTTGCCTTTGGTGGACGATTGAAGTGGTGGAGGCCTAGCTGGAAGGAACTTGGTTTCTCGGTTCCGAACTATGTCGACATAGAATTATGTAACTTATTCACTTTTGTTGATCATATCTTAATAGAAATACTCTTTTCTCAGCCAATTGATATCTTGCAAATATTTGAATTATTATTCCATGGGTGTATTTGTTATGAATGTTAATGGATTATGCTATTGAATGTGATAACATCATATATTATCACCATATGCTTGTTTTGCTTGGTTGTTGAGGACTAGTTGTAGGTATATTGCTTTGGGTCAAGTGCTCAACAATAGGCTTCACCAAACGTTTGGATGAGGTAGACCTTTTATCTTGTATTTCTAGCATATTTTTTTATATAGCATACTTGAGAATATAGTTGATTTCTGCAGTCATTTTCATTTGTTGTGGTTTTCCTCTAGCCATAGAGAGATTTTCCTCGTAACACTTTAAAAATGGGGAGTTCTTCTATACCCTTCATTGGAGGGCCAATCTTCAGCTGGAGGGAAACCTTTTTCTGGGGTGAAACCCTCAACTATGAAGCAAAATCCTATGTGGGGAAAACAAGAACAAACCTAGGGAAAGTCACTCATGTAGGTCCTTCCATTCCCACTACTATGGGCCTGTATCATGGAAAACCATATACAAGAGTTGAAAATCCTTTATAGCGTCAACCTAATCGAACAGGAATTTCTCAACAAGGAACTTTTCCCAATCAATCCATGGACCCCATGATTCCAACACAACAACCCCCTCAAACATAGTTTATGCGAGGTCCATCAGGCCAACCGCAATACATGGGGGGACCATAAGGTTAGTCACAATATGTGGGGGGACCATCGGGTCAACCGTAGTACATGGGGGGACCCTCAGGTCAACCAAAATAAATAGGAGGACCATCCAATTAGCCACAATACATGGGAAGACCATCTCATTTTTCCATCCCATCGCAACCTATATATGTTCCTACCAGTGTTCCTATGTCACATGGTTACTAATATTATCCACAGGTTAACATAAAACTTATATTATTGGCTACATTAGATCTTCTTGATCTGTCACGTTTGACCAATGATCCAATATTACATGCCCCATTTTGGCCTCCAATCCCTACCAAAATACCTTCTAATATCCCAAAATTCAATAGGAAACCTAGAGAAGACCCTAATAACCACATAATGACCTTCCATACTTGGTGTTCTTTGAACTCTTTGATGGATGATTCCATTCATTTCTGAATTTTCCAGCGAACCCTCACAGGAACAACAATGAAATGGTATATTGAAGTACCACAACATTCCTTTAGCGACTTCAACTCTTTAGCTATGGATATTTTGACACATTTCCAACTGTCGATTCAGTATGAAACTAGTACAGATATTTTAAATTCACTTAAGAAATACACCTCCACTCACATATTTGATCATATTCATGAATGGAGGCAATGAAGATGGTTTATTAAAGCCACTATTTGAGACCAAATCTTGACAGATTGGTTTACCAAGTCACTTTTGCCACCCATTACTAGAGATTTCTCCATGGGAGGTGTTGTCACTGAGGAGCAAGAAATCAGTCGTGCTCAATATTTGGACTTAGTATATTCCCAGTTTGACACACTTTATGATATGATCCCTCATGCCCCTCACACTTTGAATGATCCATAAAGACCTATTCTGGAAGCCCATGTCAATGGTGTGGTGGGTTATGTTATCAACACCAAAACTGATTACTCTTCTGTTCAAACCTTCGAGTTGTATGTAATCCATTCCACTTCATCTCAAACAACCTCGAGGCAAGAATAAAAACAAGGGTAAATCCAAAAAGTATTCTAACCAACATGAGAGTACTAAAACTAATGATACCCAACTGAAAAGGAAATTTAAGCTTCCCTAGATAATTTGTACGGAGGACCACTACATGAAAGACCACCCTCATCATGAGAAATTCACTAAATTTTTTAAGGGTACCTTCCAACCCACAGTATTAATTGACCCTTTCCCAACTTATCAACAAAAAATGGTTTCACAAAATCATGCCTTTCCACAAGGGGGAAATACAATTCATTTCCACAATGGGGATGCTTCCACAACCATTCTGTGTAAAGAGATGGTTAGTTTAACAAACAGAGCTAAGACTTATGACACTCCTCTAGAAAATAATTCCAATGGAGGTGCTACCAATAATCCCTCCACTTCCACTCCTTATCCATCCTCCACCCCTCTTCATATCAAGAGGCTTGTTGTTGACACAGTGTTGCACCCGCCCAAGGGGAAAATTCGAAAGTCGATTTTCAGTCCAAGTTTCCATACTACTAAAAAATACAATATTGTTGAAGATTTAGCACAAGCACCTTGTGCTATGTCGAAGCTTGAAGTTCTACAAAACTATCCAAGTCAACGTAGAAAATTGTTATCAACCATTGGAGTTGTGGATCCAGAGGCGTCAAATCTGATTATTTTTAATCTAGACTATTTTAAACCAAGGCTCTCCACCACCTGGCATTCCAAACTCAAGCTATGGTTCATGGGAATAACATCCATCACATTGTTTTGGATGAAGGAGCTTCCACATGTTTCATGTATTTGTCTTTTTGGAGAGCCATTGGTTCTCTCGAACTTCACTAGTCTCCTACCACCATTAAAGCGCTTGATGGACACAGTTTCCAACCTTACTGACTCTTTCAATATTTCATTTTCTATTGACATTGAAGTGGTTGATGTGCCCCTAGATAGTCTAATATTAAGTAGGAAAGTGTGTGGGCATGTCTCCTCAAGGATTCTTCACCATGGGAGTTTTTCCCTTACCTCTTCCCGATCTCCCACTTGAGGTTTCCACATTAAACATGATTACGAATATGGTGTAATGATCCTTTGAATAATTTGATCCTTGGGTAGGGCCTAGCCAATATCCCACTAAAAAACTAGGTGACATCATTTCACTTAGTCCAATAGAGTCCTATCTTCCAAAAGATCTGGTACCTAAACCTTCCCTTCCTCAACCTATATAAGTTGATCCTCTTTATTCCTCCCTTTCTAGTAAAATTATTCCTATTATTAACCATGATTCTAAGCGAGTGCAGAATAAGAGTTGGTGGACAAAACAAATATTGGGGGGTGTTGTAACAGATTTCGGAAATTGCTCTAAGTTTTTGAAGCTTTCACTATCTAGTAATGTCTTAACGGGAGGCATACCTCGGGAATTTGACAAGATGTGACATCTTGAGAGACTTTATCTTGATCATAATCATTTGGTTAGTGCCAACTCCACTCCCATATTTGGAGCACTTTCTAACTGCACCAGTCTGTAAAAACTCTCTCTTTGGAACAATGCTCTTAAGAGAGACTTACCTGGAAGTGTAGGCCATCTTTCCCAAACTCTGTTTTATCTCTCTTTGAATGAAAATCGTTGCACTGGTAGTATACCCCAGGAGATGAGAAACCTCACTGGATTGATCACGTTATATCTAGGTCGCAATTTTCTCTCTGGAAGCCTACCTTCTGCAGTAGGAGGGATGTCCTCTCTTCAGCTGCTGCAACTCTCTGAGAACAAATTGGAAGCTTTTCTTTTGGATATAGCAAGTGAAGTCTTTCCTTTGGTTGTTTTGGTTGTTGGATGAGTCGTATCTGAAACACTGATTAATTTCCAAAACAACGGTCTCAGATGTGTTATTTTGGAGGAGATGGTCGAGCAACATTTTTTAAAAGCACAATGATGCGAGCCGGATTACAGACTCTTCTTTGATGCTTCCAATAAGAAAAGAGGTCCCATGGTATCTGGAGGATGGAATAGACTGAGTATATGTTGTTGGTGCTCATGGGGCAAGAGGCTTATAATTAACTGTTGCAAGTGAAGTTTTTGAAGAATCTGGACGGTCACCTGTACGTGGTACACTAGACTATTTGCAAGGCCTTAAGATGCTTGGAGTGAAGTGAGTGGAGAAAGTACTTCCCACAGGCACTACTCTGACTATTGTTGGCCATGAAATATGATATAGGGAAAATTCGAATCCAGAAGCCTACCAAAGGGCCATTTTATGTCTCCCCAAAGTTTATTGACCAACTTATTGCAAATCTTGGGAAATGGGCAAGGTGGTTCAAGTTTACATCTATGGGCTTCACAATTTTCGGTGTGTATTTAATGACAACACATGCCCTCAGGCATATTATGGAAAAGAGGAGACATCATGAATGGAAAAGAAGGGTAATGAGAGCTACAACTCAACAGAGGGAGCAGAATGCCCATGAAGGGGACCAGAACGATGCAAGAAGCCAACATGGTCATGATGTGAAAAGAGACAATCCAATGCTAGATCTGTGTCTAATATGTTCGGAACATGAATATAATGCAGTCTTTGTTCTGTGTGGTCATATGTGCTACTGTACATCATGCTCATCACACTTATCACATTGTCCCCTCTATTGGTGGCGCATTGAACAAGTAGTGGAGACATACTGGCACTGATATTAAAGATATGTTGAGAATGCCACAGGTAACTCCAAATATATGTTTGGAGCAATTGATGGACATTTAGTGATTTGGATGGTGTAATTCAATGTGAATCTCCAATTCCTTTCAAGGGATAAATGATCAATTGTATTTTTAGCTGGCACTAAACGTTGAAACTCACTAAAGAAAATAATAGCAATTTAACTAATCCTCTTTGAATGTGGTGGTCAAAGGGAGCATGGTACTACTAGAGAGGACCTTATTTTTATCATTTAAAATTAACTTTTGCAAGTGACATTCAAATTTTCAGTCTAGGGATTACATTTGGAGGCTCCATGAAATAGTTTGGGATTTTGGTAGGAAAAGAGAATCCAATGTGAACGATATTCCGTTTGGCTTTGAGCTTCCGAAAAAATAAGTTTCCAAATGGGAGCTAGAAGATGCTCCAAGGAAGTATGCGAAATATTCACCAGTAGAAAATGACCAGAAACACAGAATGCCAAACATCATAGCCCATCTTATGGGTCTCGAGGTCATGCCAGATGAGCCCATTTCCGACGATCATTCCAGAAAAAACTCCCTCACTGGCAGGCAATTTATGAGTATTTTCATCGACAAACAACGCTCCATCTGTGTACCCTAATGTTGAACTCGTGATAGAAAGGTTTTCCAAGCTATTACTCGAGGAGGACATGTTTGGAGGAAAGAAGGGTGTCTCTTCAGCTATGGCCTTGTCTAATGCTATTACCAATCTATCAACTTCCATTTTGGTGAGCTATGGTGATTGGAGCCCTTGGCAGGGGAAAGGAAGGCTAAGTGGCACAAGGAAATCAGTTGGTTTATCTCTATGGTTGATCACATTGTTGAGTTCATTCCATCTTACCAGAGCTTTGCAGATGGATCGATGATATAGGTTATGGTCACTAAGCCTTGATCGAACATTCAGATGAATATTCCAGTACTTCAAAAGTTGGAAGCGATGTTGTTTGAATGCATGGATTCTTTTGTCGACACAAAATTCTGGCTATGTAGAGAATTGAAGCAATGGCACTGGAAGGGCTGAAGATACATGCCAAAATGGAAAAATATCAGAGACTCCATGCGAATATATTGGAACTGTTGCTGGTGGTATCGTTTATTATCCCGATCTGCCATGGTGGATCAGATCATCCATTTGCAGCCAAGGCTTCATTGTTACTATTCTGGCACCGCTTATTTGCCAAATGCAAGGCTCCCAACCTTCTTGTTGGAGAAGGCATCACCACTCAACGCAACTTAAGTCATTGTCTTTGCTGGATACATCGCAAATAACACTCTTCCCAACCACATCGCTTCCTTCTACACTTCTGTAAACCTCCTTTGCACTTGAAGAATAGTGGTGACCGGAGATGAGAAAGTTGTCATTGGGGACGCGGATTTCCAGAGTTATCATGGAAAAGATTTCAAACACTGTAAGGTCGGAGCTAGTTCTAGCACCGAAAGTTTCAAAAATTATTCAAACGACGACAATGTTGGCCCTCGAAATGTTTCTTGCAAGAGATCTTGAACCTATGATGCTTCATTAAAGGTGAACGTAAAGAAAGAAAATCTCAGAGAATGAATCACTGTGCTGCAGCAGCTCGTCTCTACTTTCGTAAAGATGGACACGACGTTGGTGCTTCTTGAAGCCATAGGATACATTAGGATTCTTCAAGATCAGGTCCAGGCACTGAGCACGCCATATCTGAAAGACATTCTCGCAGGCTGAAATCGAGAAGGAAAAGGGAAACTTGTTAATAGGATGAAAATGGCAATCAAGAAGTTCAAAGTTGAATTAGAAGCAGAGGCCCAACATTGTTTTATGATAGAGTGCAAGACACTGGGTAAAATCAGGCATCGAAACCTTGTCAAAATTATGGGTGTAGTTTCCAATTTGGATGTCAAAATGCTTATACTCCAATTCATGCCCAATGACATGCATTTACATGGGAACTCTACTTGGCTCAACTGGGCGACAAGTCTCAGAATTGCTATGGGCATTGCATAGGCACTAGTGTATTTACATGAAGAATGTGGATTCGAGGAGATTGTTCACTGTGATATTAAGCCCAAAAATATTCTTCTGGATGAAGAGTTTGAGGCGCACATCAATTATTTTGGAATTGCACAACTAATCGATCCACAACTTCGAGGCAGCAACATGCTATTGGACATAATTCATTTACAAATGTGGAGAATTTTGACCCTGACATTTGAGTTAATGATCCATATGTACGCAGAGTGGCATATAAGAAATTGATATAGGATATCACTCTAATCAACATTCGGTGTCATATTTTTGGAGGTTTCAATGCAAAATTAAACGCATGGATAACACAAAGAAAATACCCCACTTGTCAAACAATTAATAATGGTTCAAGGAACTGGAAGATGCACCTGGCAATTGCAGAATTCCATGAAGACGAACCATTTCATATTACTCTAAACACTAAGAGTTTTATTTTAGATTTTTTCTCTTTTAAAAGAAGGATGCATGTATTAGAGAAGGGGGTGCAAGGGCAACGCCGGGGAATAAACCTCTTGTGAAGAGGGGTTCTTGGGCATGTTGAGTTATTTTGTAAGCTAGGAATGAAATAATATTGATGATGTATTTACTTGAGACTGTGAGATTCATCACGGTCGATTTCTTTCAGTATGGTCTTCCTTATTTCAGCTGTGTTAAATTTGTTTGGAACTCATTTTATGTGCTCCTTATCCACAGTTGATATACATGTGTTGTCAGTATCATATTGTTTATTTCTTCCTTATTCCATCACGACTGTGTACAAGTTTGTTTTCCTGTATCTTTGTTTCATTTAATCTTCCTAAATGATGTGCTTCGTTATACTTTAGTACGACCACTATTATAGCGAATGAATATTGGTTTTTTGTAATTGTTTGCTATTTTTCCTCTGTACCAGCTATTAGCAGGTGTAAGACCAATCCACACTTTCAGAATTCTACATATATTCTCTGCTACATCAACCTTTCCTTTCCTTTTTATGATACTGCATCATGATTATCAAATCGCTGAAAGATAGACTTACTTTGCCTCACTTTCCACAAGTTATATGATCACTGCTATTATCTCCTTTCTTTGGTTTTCATTTGACTCCATGACCAATGGACCATTTCCCTGGTTTAACCCCCAAACTTTAAAAATCCAAGACCATCATTTACCCATAAATCTGCCCACCATTTCATGCTTACTAAAAATTATTTTGTGACATTATTCGAGAGATCCCTCTCGGGTTGGGAGGGGTATCTTTCAATCCAAAGTGGTTCAAGGTTGCCTCAGGATTGATTTGCATGCAACCCATTTCAATTTCGAGTGTCAATAGGGGGTATGTCTCCAGTCTCTAGACATCATACTGGAGTTAAGCCACCAACGTTTTATGATGATGCTAGGGTAAAGTACCAACCTTTGGGAAAAAAACTGCCACTAGGTATCAATCAACATCCCAACCTCTAGACATCATTTTGGGAAGAGGCTCATTCTTAGGTATTAAACCAAGCATAGTTTATCCTTGATTTCAAGCTCATCAAAATTGAAATTGATCCCGAGTGTTAGCGATAAAAAATGCACTGGCATTTTTGAAAGAATGATGCCTAATCTTGCAGGGAACTTTTGATTACCTTCCCAAGATCCAAATTCATATTTGAAAGCACCATTGGAAAGCTTAGGATTTCTAGATGTCAATTGACTATTCAAGCATGTAAAAAGGACTCTCCACGACTGAGAAATTTGATTTTAAAAAAATCTATGCTTTCACCAGCTAACTCATCTTGAACTTTGCTAGTTAGCTGGTGAAAGATCTACTTTTCACCAGCTAAGGAGAGGATTTTTATGTAAATAAGATGGTGAAATCCTATCACGACCAAAATGACTGAATTTTTGCCCAGATCAGAATTTTTTGAGTTTGAATGGTTTGAAACCACTTCAAATGGATAGTTGTTGAATTATCAAGTCTATTTCAATGATTATTTTTTATGGATAAGGGAAAGAAGAGGTGTTTCAATCGATTTTGGTATCTTTTTCAAAGGCAGAAAATCAAGGTTTTTGCACACTTCACCAAATTTGAATTTTATCTTTGGAGGACCAAATCAAACAGCCTTGGGAGGTTAAAACTGCACTTCATCAACAATCTACTACTCTTAGAGATCATTAGATAGGATCTTTTCCTATTTTGTTTTGATTTTCCATTTTTAGTATTCTAGATCCATTTTTATAAGATCTCATCCTACACTTGTTGTATCTATTTTGATTTAACTATTCTTAGCAAATTTGATCCATCTTTCAAGGATCTAGATTTCATCTTATAAGGCTATAAAGCTAAAGACATTCGGAGCACCAAAGGGTTCAATCTAAGAGACATTTTCTAGCCATTGAACATGACTTCTTATTCTGATAATAGAATCACAGTCCTCTTTTGTTTTCAATATCAGATTCTTTCATATATTTCATGATTCTATACTTTATTCCAGTTTAGTTTAGCTTTTAAGAACTGTCATCTTCTTATTAACCTCAAAAACTTGGATTAAAGAATTTCTTGATGTCTTGTATGACCCTGCATATGGTCGTATTTGGTTATTTGGACTAGTATTCTTCATCCCCTTTTTTCAACTTTGTTGTCTGATTATTGTTCTCTAAAAGCATTGTTTTATTCAGATACATGATGAGTGGTTACTTTCATTAGCTATTGAGTTATCTTATTGTTCCAAGCATACAAATCTACCATATTCTTAAGTTACCAAGAACCTTTGGTCTACAACCACAAAGGGTTTCTTGGAGTGATAATACTGAGCACAATTCATTTTTTGTTTCAAGATCGTTAAAAAATGAAGCAGATTGCAAGCATACTTCATCGTTCCTGGAGCTTGTTAAACCAAGAAGACTCGTATTTCAAGTGGTATTTTACCCCTTTTTCAGCCTCATAATACCAACCAAGAAAAAGGAATAATCTAATCAATATCGACTAGATGATTTCTTCCTTGTATTGTTTTCACTTTTTCAGGCTTGGGGGATTAAATTTACGAAAAAGAATGGCATTGGAGTATTATTTAATATCTTTTCAGACTCTCTAAATATGAAAAGATCGTTGAGATTACCTTCTTTGAGCTTGTAAAATTATGCATCAAAGAACCCATATGATGTGTATGGGACTGAACGCCTCCTTCTCTAGGTTCCTTAAACATGTGAAGAGGGACTCATAAAAGATGATCGATACCGAGCATTTTTTATCCTCCTCAATCTTGTTAAAAAACAAATAGGTACTCATCATTCATGGTGGGGGGAAATTGAGGGAAGTGGGTTAAGTTTATGGAAAATGTTATGGCAGTTGTTCATTGTCTCCCTTGAACATGGCACCTGTTTGTGTCTCATATTATAGTTGGGTAATCTACTTGTCTATGATTCATACCAATTCTATGTGTCGTTATACTTTTTCATTCCAATCAAAGAGTTCTCTGATTAACGTCACATTATGTTCTTAGTACTCATCGAGTCCATGCTTCCAAGTCATTTTTTGTGCCTCACAATTTTCAAGGGAAGTTTCAACCTTAATCAACCATCCTACAGTATTGTTGACTCTCATCCTCATCCTTATGTCAGTCTATGCTCATTTGATCCATCATATTACATCACTTTCCTGTGTTATTTTCATGTTAATGATGGGATATACATCATGGCCCTCCTTCGACAAGTCTTCTCCTATCGACTTCAACACATTATTCAAGAATTAGACTTAGAAACCAGTTAGTACCTTTGAACCTACATGCCTCAATGGAAGGTCTCCTCGCTTTCGAAAACAGGTTTACATCATTGGCCTCTGATCAAACGATTCCACGAATTTTCGACTTCATCTCATTTATTCACATTCATAGGAATGTACTAGGGTACCTTCGGAGTCATTTTCAACATTGGTGATTTCCTTCACACTTGTTAACGGTATGCATCAATGACCAGTAATCAAGTGGTTTATACAATGTTTGACATCAACACATCTATTGACATGGTTAGAATCACACCATTTCGAGATCGAGGTAAAGACCCTGGGAACCCCTTACCTGGGTTGCGATGGAGATTATTCAAGTACTTTGTAGACCCCAATATGGTCATCATGCTGGTAATCTCACTGATATATATACCATTACATAGATCCACTATGTATTTTTCCATGGCTATGATGTTATCATGCCATAGCTCCATTGTGTATGTTTTCATGGATACGACTTGATTGGGTTATGGAGGTATGGATACACATTGTATTTTTGGTGACCATATTTTTAATCAGTACTTTCATGGATCCATAGTGTATTGGTCAACGACCATGTTTTGAGTCAGTTTATCCAAGTATGGGTATGTCCACATCGAAGATGATATATGTCTATTGTTTAATGTTTTCTCATAGCTTCCACTCAACTTCCCTATTCCAGTTTCTTGATGCACATATTTTTTTAAACTGTTTATGCCATTAGTTTCTCTTATGACCTCACACTTTAGGGGGCATCTGTTACACACCTATTTGTCACACTTTAGTGAGGGAGTGTTTGTCATAATCCCTAAACATGTTGGAGGATAAATTTATCATATGAAGGTCAAAATACTATGTGTATATTTATTGTTCATTTTTATTGAAAAAAAGAAATTAAATTAGTGTGAGAATCCACCTCACATTTAGTTTCCTAATCTCAAGGAGAAGTTGAGAGTCTCATGGATAGTTGAGAGATTTTCTCAAACCGATATCCTAATTTGATGGATCTTGAGAGATATTTCCTCCTTAAAATCATTGGGAGATATTTTCTCCCTAAAAATCTTGGAGATCCCAATTTAGTGGATCTAGTGAGTGATTTCCTCCATGGTGTTCAAGTCTCCAAATCCTATATAATGAGGGAATTCCAAGGTAAAAAAGATAGGGGAGGAAAAAGTGTTCATATGATACTTATGATATCAAGAGAGACAACTTTAGAGTTCATTTGAAGACTAGATTGGAAGCTTGGATGAATGCTAGCGTAGAAAGATTGTAACTTCCCATGTTTTCATAATATATAACTTCACCTATTTCCTTCATACTGTTGTTAATACATGTATGTCTATATAGATAGATATTCTCTTGTCTAATGATATATTGTAGGAGTAGAAGGTGTTGTTTTGTTCCTTGCAAGATTTATTCAGTGTGATAGAAGCTTGGACAACAAGACCAAAGATTGAAGATTAGCGAGGAGAATTGTCGAAAAGGAGTAAGTCGCACTTCTTTCTTCTATCTTATACGCCTATAGAGATAAATAATAGATCTAAATGAATGTCAATGTCCATTTGTTTTTTTTTTTGTCTTGGAAAATAGGGGTCTATATATCCAAGGGAGATTTCACCTGTTCATAGGGAAAATATTTTGTAATAGGGATACATTAAGGCCCTCCTTAGATGGGTCTCTTCCTATTGAATTCAACACATTATCTAGGAGAGGAATCTAGAAACTAACTAGTACCTTGAAGGTTGCAGTCCTCAGTGGTAGGATTCCTCGCAATCAACAATGGGTTTACATCATTGACTCCTTATTGATTTATTATATGATTTTTCAACTTCATATCCTCTATTCACACTCTCTATATTTTACTCGATACCTTGGGGTCCATTTTCATCATCAGTGGGTACCCTCGTGTTTGTTAACGGTATTCCTAAATGACCAGTAATCATACGATTTATACCATGCTCGACATCAACTCATCTATCCACATGATGTAGAATCATACCATTGGGGTTGGGGTGAAGACCTTGAGCCTAGGGGGCATCACTCATTCTTGCTACCCCTCCCAAGTTGCTATGGAGTATATCACTTTGTATGAGTACTTTCATGTAAGCTATGACATATATCCACATTTTTTTTTCTCATGGATATGATCTCTTTGATGACATGGATCCACCATGTACTTTTTCGTTCCCATGGTCTTGCATTTAATTTCATGGATCCACAATGTATTGCATTGGAATCCATGCTTTGTTTCTCTTTAGAGCATGGGTATGCCTACCTCAGGGATGATCTATATATATTTGGTTGGTGACTGATTGTAGGTATTGAATGGTTCCTTGATCTATGAGCTCCTTCCTTACACCACTCATCACCATGATTTTTTAGAATGTATTTCAGCCATCTATTCCTCTTTTGACCTCATACATTAGGGGAAATCTGTTATACTTGTATTTTCCACCATAGGTTTTGCAAGGATGTTATTATATGTTATGAGGCTGAAATTACATAATTGAGTAAAATTATCATAATTAATTCACAAGAAAAATAACTATTTTGTCACAATTTCATAATTATGAAATAAGAATTATTTCATAATTTAGAAAAAAAAATCATAATTGAAGATAAATTTCATATTGAGTTGGAAAAATCTCATAATTGAGCATGGAACTTGAGTAGAAATCTCATGATAGAGAAAAATCTCATAATAGGTTGGAAAAATCTCATTATTGAGCTTGGAACTTGTGTGTGACTTGTAATTTCTTAGTTCACATGCCATTAAGCCTATCCATGACTTGTATCCACCTAATTCACATGACATAAAGCCTATCTCCAAGCTCTTATAAATTCCTATAAGAAGAGGCCAAATCAAGCAGATAGGGGGGAGAAATGGGGGAGAAAGCTAGAGTTTGAGAGTCATTAATACGCTAGTGAAATATAAAGGGATGTTGGAGTAGCCAAGGAGGAGCATTGGGAGCTTGGAGCTAGGAAGATCCTTTAGTCAGGAACTCGAGGTAAAAACTTGATTGATGTAATGGTTCTTGATTTCTTAATATAGATCTATATGTTTTTCTCCTCCATTATTTGTTGTGTTAAATTCTATGTACAAGTTAATGACAAATTGATGGCAAATTTTTTCTTTATTGAGTAGATCATATTAGATCTAGGTTCTTTTTAATATTCCTATTGCTTGAAGAGGATTGAGATCATTATTTGTTATCTTATTGTGTGGAGGAAGTAGGTGATAGGATCTAGAGCTACCTCAGCTGGTGTTACACAAGGACAACCGTCGAGCAAAGGTAAGAGCCATTCCTCCTCATTTCATGTATTAGGATCAATCATGCTAAATCTAGTGGAAAAACATATTGTTGTCTATCCTACAATCTATCACTAATTGAATAAGATCAGTGAGAGATCTTACTTATTTGTAAGTGAGATTCTCTTTAACAAAATTACAATTTCAAATATGATTGAGGAGAGAAAAATTCCATATTTTCTAAGTTAATGTGTTAGAAATATGTGAAAAACCATCCTACTAGAAAGATACATATCCGGTCTAGAAAGCTTAACCAAATATATATTACAAGTAAAGGGAAAGGATGAAACTAATGATATTGGTCTCTTTTATTACTTTTTTATTTACAAGTAATAGTTTATAGTGGTTTGTGTATTCATTGGTGGCTATATATAATGGTAATTCAAGCAAGATTTATCCAAATTTGGCCATTTAGTAAGCATGTATTTAGTGAAGTGATTTTGGGGATTTATGTAATGGTAATTCAAGCAAGATTTATCCAGTTTTGGCCCAATTTTGGCCATTTAGTAAAAATGTATTTAATGAAGTGTCTTTATCTTTTATTACTTTTTTATTGACAAGTAATAGTCTATAGTGATTTGTGTATTCATTGGTGGCTATATATAATGGTAATTCAAGCAAGCTTTATCCAGTTTTGGCCATTTAGTAAAAATGTATTTAATGAAGTGCCTTTGGGGATTTTTAGAGAAATACAAATCTTATTTTTATGAAGAGAAAAATTGTATTTATATAATTTTATAATTCATAGGAATGACATTTATTACAACATGGAAAATGCATGGCTTCTCTCAACTATATTAATGGATCCATTTTTTATATTGAGTACACTTATTGCTATACATATGTACTTGCTACTTATGGATATCATAGAAATCCAATGCCAATGGTTCCTTTATAAATCATTAACCTGGTCTCTAACTGTAAGGTATTAGATGTATGGATATCAGAGCAAGCCAATGACAATGGTTTCTTTTTAAATCCATAATTTTGTTTTAACTGTAAGGTATCAGATGCAATACCATAAATAATACCTTTATTAAAAGAAAACAATGTTCACTTGTTTCTTTGAGGTGGAAACCTCCAATAAAGTAGAGCTTTATTACAATAATTCTCAAGACAACACTTCTTATGCCTCCTTCTCTTATTTATACTAATTATATCTTCTAAAGAATATTATAGAGGAAGATATTTTTAAAAGCAAAATATTCTCTTAAGTCTTCTTACAATGATTTGTTCACATTTATTAAATAGGCATTATTAATTAATATTGATCTTTATTGCATGGAAAGCATATTATTCTACCTACAATTCCATGTTTAGTCTTGATTAGAAAATGAAACAATGCTCCCACCTAAAAGCTTATTCAAATCATTTTTTATAATTATTGTTTTTCATTATAAAACTATTAATTACATCCATAAAATTTTCCCTATTATATAAAATTGCATTTAAAAAACCACATTTAGTCTGTTAACTGTTCATATAGACTCACTCACTTCATCAAAACTTAACTCAACTCCATAAAGAGATTGGTTCTGTTACATTTAGAAGCTATAAAAAAAATTAAAATATCCTCTAGATGTGACTCTTTTACTTGTCAATTTAGTGGCTTCTATGATGTCCAACATTGTCGTCTAACACTTGGATTTGTTATTTTCGATCTTTCACATAAATGTAAAATATGTTTACTAATATGGGATGTGTCATTGTGTTTCTAATTTTCTATATATAGTTTTTATTTTTTTATTTTGTTTATTTATCTATGTTATATTATTTTTTTAATAAAGAGTTTTTATTTTTATTTTTATTTATGATATTTTGTACATGCTGTAAATAATATTTAGTGTAAATTTGTCAGTTTTGATTATGGTGCTTGGTTTAGTAGGGATATTAAGTAGAGCATATAATAAAAGATATGGACTCATAGATCGACCTTGAGACATTTAGCATGAAACTCGAAGAACTCAACCATTCAAGCTAGATTTTCAATATTTTACGAATAAACTTCCTATCATATAACGAATAGCCATTTAAAGTTTTTGAAAGAAAATGGCTCATAGATCGACCTTGAGACATTTAGCATGAAACTCAAAGAACTCAACCATTCAAGCCAGTTCCCCAATCGTTTACAAATAAAATTCATATCATACAACGAATAGCCATTTAAATTTATAATAAAAAATCTAATCTAATCTATATAACATGTTGATCCCTTTTGAGTTAAGTTTTGTATTTTTCTCATTGTTATTTACACATGACCAATTAAATTGAATTTGTAACAACTAAGAAACACATTTTGTTGTAGAGAATAAATAAAAATAGTAGTATTTCCACAATATCACCCTAGTGGTATTATATATTTATATGGCCATCCACCACTTTCCCAAAGAATTCCCATTAGGTTAATGTATACATACATTTCAGCTACATGCATTTTATATTGCAAACACCTATATAGTTGTTGATCCATTTTCATGTATCACCTTTGATTTCTAAGTTTATCCTTGTACATAACCCTTTCCCACCCTTTTTCTTTTCATTATATATTCCATTTTGTTCTTATAGTTTCATTATATGATTGAAAAAATTCCATATGTGCACAATACTTAGTCATTTTTATGACTTGTGTTGTGCAGGGATTCTTTGTGTGGTGTGGATATTCTCTCTTATAAAACTATCCCTTTGTGCTCCACATAAATTCTTCCTCCGCACAACCTATCTTCCACATAGGCCAACACTTAGTCATTTTCTATTTCTTTTTGTGTGTGAGGAACCTAATTCCAACCATCTGCTCTGCAAAATATTTTATTTCACACACCCATTCTCCCAAACACTTCCTTCCACACTTATACTCCTACACAATCCTTCACTGCCACACAACTAAAATTCTAAAGGAATGATTTCTCTCTACTTCGTTCCACACTTAGTAAAATATTCATGGATATTGTGCACCCTACACATTGTTCAAGGGTCATTTATGGTACATTAATGAGTTCTAATTTGTGAGATAAAGGGAGATGATCCAGGGTTAATGTATATTAATTATCCCACTTTCCCATGAACCATTTGATTTTCAAAATAAATTCCATTTATGGTTGTCCATATTTCGAAGTAAATTTGTATGTGTTGAAGGGATGTTTTAGTAAAATTTATTCATGTGCTTAACCTTTAAATAGATTGAGCTCTGTAATTCAATGTCACATAAATGAAAGTACATTGGAATAATAAGAAATTTGAAAACTAGGAGGAAATATACTTTTTGTGGAGATATTGTTAACTCTCTCATGCACCAAGATAAAAACTTCCATTGGTCAGTTGCATATCGATGGATTCAGAGTCTAACTCTTGAGCATAAGAAAAATAACAAAATTTGGACAACTGGCTTAGTAAATGTTAGTTGCATGCCCAAAGTCTTTTACTTCAGGGAGATAGTTTCATGGTGTGCCCGTAGGTTTGATTAAAAAAGTAGAACAATCTAAGTAGCAGTTGAAGGGAAGAATCCTATTCCATTAACTCCCAAAAATTTTAGAAGGATTCCTAGACTTCCTGCTTCCAACAAAAGTCTCAAGCTTCTAGATGTTGAATCTTTTATGGATTCCCATGGTGGTGGGGTGAATTTGTTAAAGGATTTCATGGATCCTTCTACAAAATATCGATCGACCTTTCTGTTGAAGGAAAATCTCCCTGTGGATAGGTAGATCTCCTCTTGCGAGCTAGACTCTTAACTCTTAAGACAGAAGATGCTTATCATGGAAACCGACTTCCTTTTAGATCTAGATAAACTAATGTGTGAGGAGGAAGGAGAAAAGAAGTACCTTTTACCAGTGTTTGTCCCTGCATGGTCTGAGTTGAGCTCCAATCTTACACTCCTCGATAATCCCTATAAACAAACAAAAGTACGAACAACTTCCTACTCTACTGAGATTAGTTCAAAATAGACCTATCTATTAGAGACAAATTCATGTGAGATCAAACACAGATTTGAAAGAAATAGGCCAAGCATATTATATTAAAGAGAACAACAACGAAGAATGCTTATAGCCATAGATGCGAGTGTAGCAGCTTCGTCAAGCCTTCCTCATCCGAATCCTTGCTCAAACATTATACACATTGAATACTGATGTTCTAAAAGACACCTTCTTCATGAGATCATAGGTTAGATGCTTCACAATTCTTTCCATCCCTTTCACAGTGAGAAGGCCTGTTTAAATAGGCTTGGAGAGGCCCAACTACTTGAGATATTTTTAGGGTAAGTTGTGGATTTTCCTCTTTTAGTTATGGATCTGCCCTAAGATCATGGCTTGACCAAGGATTTGAATCCAACTTCCTTCAGATATTGAGGGGATCTTTCCCTCATTCTTCTCAACAAACCAATTCTTTCCTAGAATAGGTAGCACTCCCCCAAAAGGGGCATCAAAGCGTTATAGTTCTCCCCAAGAGAAGGAAAGAAAGAGATGGTGTTATAATTCTCCCCCAGAAGGATGGACAAAGCATTATAACACTCCCTAACAATGTATAGGGGAGCACTCCTCCCTAAAACTCAATTTTTAGTGGTCCTTCCAATAGCAAGAGACTTGTATTTCTAGTAGACTAATTCCTCCTCTTCACAACTAATATTTGAAGTGTCCTAAGTGTCCCTATCATGTTGTTGGAGGCATGACATAGGCAAGAAGGAAGTATGATGTCAGCAACACTTATACACTTGTGGTCAAGAGGCAACACTTGCAACACTAATGACGACACTTGCGACACTTGAAACACTTGTGAAGTGAGTAATTTTGAGGTGTAACAGATTGCCCCCCAAAGTGTGAAGTTAGAAGATGAGCACTGATAACTAAAATACTTTGCAGACTTTCAAGCAAGGGTGTGGGCTCAGAGAAATTGACAGAAGCTGCACACAACCATCAAACAAATATTAAGACATGCTTCAAACCTAAGGTAGGCATACCTATGCTTGAGTGATAGAGAATTTCAAGGTATGGCCGCCATAAATACACTGTGGATCCATAATTATATTGTTAAAAGGTATAACCACTGAAGATACATTGTGGATCTATACTCCCATGACTTGAACTAATCGTAGCCACGAAGAATACATAGTGGATCTACAATATGACAAGACATATCCATGACCAATACAAAGTGGATCTATGTGACAATATATGTGTCATTGTTCAAAATAAACTCCTTCGTAACCTGGGAAAAGTACATATAAGAGTGATGACTCAACCCAGGGTCTTCTTACCGATCCTGATGTAGTATGAATCTAACCATGTGAATAGATTTCCTAATGTCGAACATGGTAGAAACCACTTGATTACTGGTCAATGATGTAAACCATTAACAAGCGCGAGAGAAATCACCATTGATGTCAATGATTCACAAGGCACCCTAGTACATTCCAACGAATGTGAATGGATAAGATGAAGTTGAACATTCATGGAATCATCCGATTAGAGGTCAATGATGTAAAACCACTATCGAATGTGAGGAGGCCTACCATTGAGGCATGCAGGTCCAAAAGTACTAATTGGTTTCTAAGTCTAGCTCCTAGATAATGTGTTGAAGTTGACAGGAATAGACTCGTCGAAGGAAGGCCTTGATGTATTCCCCATCAACGAAATGAAATAGACATAGAGATGTAATTTGGTATATCAAATGAACATGGACTGACATGGGTATTGAGACAAGATATTTGTGATGGTTGAATCTCGAGGCAGATACTTCCCTTGAACACTGAGGCACAACAACAAAAACATGGCATGGACCAAAACACGATGATGTAGTGGATACTGTGACTTTCGTCGGGTGACCCAAAGGAGTAAGAAAAACTCAGAGGATTGGTTCAGTGCAAAGGTTCAGCGGATTAATATGTGCGCAAAGACAAAGTGCCATGTTGAAGGTCGACTCTAAGAGTTACTTGGTAATGTTCTCAAAAACTGCTTGGCTTGCTTATTTCAATTTTTCCCCCATCCAGATAGATGAGTACCTCTTTTTAATTTAACGAGCTCAAGGAGGGTAACACATGCTCGATATAACTCACCTTCGGTAAGTTCCTCTTCCTTTGTTTAACGAACTAGAAGAAGTAAGGGTTCGATCCCATATGGGCCCTTCAATGTATGATGGTTTAACGTGTCCATGGAAGGTAAACTCGAAGGTTTTTCATGATTATAGAGGCTGGAAAAACACTTAAAAGAGAACTCTCTCAGTAAATTTTTCATAAAGTAGTCTGACGAGACCAAAAAAGCAATAAACTATCGCTCAAGAAATGTTTTCTTCAAATACTTTAACGAGCGTGAAGAGAACGAGGTCGCTCGACAATATTTTAATGTTTAGAGAGTCTGAAAAGAACTTAAAGGTGACTCCGATGTTGTCCTTTTTCATAATGTTAGTCTTGCGAAGCTGAAAAAGAGATAAATTATCACTCGAAAGATGCCCTTTCAGAACTTTTAACAAGTGGGAAAGGAAGCAAGATCACTCGACAATCTTTTCATGTTTAGAGAGTCTGAAAAGAGTTTAAAGAAGACTCCAGGGGGTTCCTTTTTCGTGTATCCATACAGGTCCTAAAAAGAGATAAAAGTTTACTCTGATGCATTCTCATGTATTTATGAGGATGAGAAAGAACAAAGACTAAGCTCGGTATGCCCTCATCTTGAGAAGCTAGTGGCTTAACTCCAGAATGATCATCAAGGGCTAGAGACATGCCCTCCAAGCTTCAATTCATTCACCGACTTTGAGGTTGTCACCAATTTCTCTACTAAATGAGAAAAATGAGAAGGGTGGATGAAAAGAAGGTTCAAGAGAAGTGACTGTTTCATTTTTGAATGAGCATGACACAGGAAAAGAACTATGTAAAGGGTCTCTATTTCATTTTTTAACGAGCTTGCCACAGAGAAGAGAAACTATGCTCGTCACTGCTTCTTGATCATGGCTCCCAAGAGGATAATGTTCTGGAAGGATACCATGTTAAGGGACAAAACTTGGTCATGGCCTCCAGGAGATCTTCACTATATGGAAGATAATCACTCGGAAAAGAACACATGTTGAGGGTGATGATAGGGGTAAGGAGATCAGGCTCCAATAACCCTACCACATAAATCACCATGTCCACTACCGGATCCAAATCATCAGAAGTTGAAATCATGGGAGATGATATAAAATCAACATCAGGAGGGGAGATAGACTGTATATATTCCCAAATTTCTTCACGAGGGGGAAGAAAAGAGGATCGGTGACGGTTATTATCCTTAGGTAACTTTTTAATGTGAAACATTTCCGGAATAGATTCATCAAAAGGAAAAATTGGGGAAATGCAGTCGATTGCAGAGGAGAAGGAACTCAATTGTGATTACATCGAGAAAATTTCAAGTGCCAATAGATGTTGTTCATCTGACGAGGGAGAAGTGGATTGGATAGAAATGTATGATGGTTCATATGGACTAAGTGGCACAGTGTCACCTAGTGCATCGAATTCCAAAAGATGAGGTACATTCCAAGGGTCAGGTGATTCAAAAGATTGATAAA
The DNA here is from genome assembly GCA_000966675.3 of Picea glauca. Classification (NCBI taxonomy): domain Eukaryota; kingdom Viridiplantae; phylum Streptophyta; class Pinopsida; order Pinales; family Pinaceae; genus Picea; species Picea glauca. Next base: position 446,043 of record JZKD02S1673945.1, read on the forward strand.
TCACGGTCGAAATCATATCGACAGTGGAAATATGATGTGTAGTCAGTGGAAGTGGTGTAGGGAAGGTACCCATGAGGCTAGAATATTTTAGTAAGCCAACACCAATGCTTTTATACGTGATATTGTGGTCTCCCAAGAAATGAATAGTGTTGGTAGTAGGAGCGCGAGCATCGATCGTGCAGAAATCCAACTGATCAACAGTGAAAATTTTTCCCTAATGAGGAAATTTTACACATCGAAAAACCGATGAGGCAATGGAATTCATAGCATAAAACCAACTTCTTCCAAGTAACAAGTTGTAATCGAGGGGAGCATCGACCACCTTGACATCAACAGTAACAGTTTTTCCACCCAATTGGATGGGCAGGGACTGTAAAATCCCATGGGGATGAAAACCTCACCCATCAAAGGCACGTAACATCATTGGGGATTTGTTGAGTGCTTGTGATTTTAAACCTTTCAAGAATTCCAAAGACATGACACAAGTTGAGTCTCCCTCATCCAGAATAGTTCGGTGGATTTGTTGGTTGTGAACAACAACATCAACTTGGAAAGCAAGTTGGTGGGAGAGTTGAGATGCATAATTATCCAGGTTAAACATGATATGGTTGGAGGACTCAGGATCAATAGTTCCAAGAGTGGCTGAGAGCATTCTATGTTGACTGGGGCAGTGCTATAGAACTTCTAATGCAGACATAGCGCATAGTGCTTGAGCCAAATCTTAAAAAATGTTGTAGTTTTGGGTGTCACATGAACTAGGATTAAAGGTAGCTTTATGTATAGTTCTCTTAGGAGGGCATAAGATAGAGTCAAATGTGGGTTCCTCAATCTGAAGTGGTCCAAACGGAGGATTAACCGATGGAAGACTAACGGAGAATGATGATGGATCCGATAAATTATCAGTACTGTTAGTGTCTTTTTCTTTGTCAAGGTTACTTGGTGTGTCATATTTCTTAGAGTAAGTGATCAAATTAATCCAATTAAACATATAAATATTTTCACTCGTCGAGGCCTCATCATTAGGATGGCTAGAACTACCCCCAGGAGAGGGAGTTTTAGCAACCATGGATTGTTGCTGTGGAAAAGGCTGAGTAAGCACAGCGGGTTGTGACTTTCCTTGGAAAATTTTGGCCACTTCATTGTGAAGTGGAGAATCTTGACTGTAGTGATCGTCACCACAAATGAGACATGGGAATTTTAGTTTCCGTTGTGGTTGCTTTTCGGTAGCAGGTGTTTGAGCTTGATTTTTTGGTTGTTCAGTATTATTTTTTGGTTTATTCTTTGTCTTCTTCTTACCTCCAGATTATTGTGAAGGGGTAGATTGAACTGCATTCACCTTAGAGATCTGAGTTTGGGGGGAGGTAGAGGAGAATGTGGTCGATTGGGAAGTAGATTGAGTTTTTACAGAATTGATAACACCATCCGCATGAGATGAGGATGACGGTTTTGATGGATCGGTATTAGCTCGAGCAACATTTGGAAGAAAATCATACAAAGTACCATATTGGGAATAAACCAAATCTAAATACTAAGCCCGAGCAATGGCTTGTTCCTCAGTGACCACACCTCCCATAGTGACATCGCGAGCGATTGGGGGTAACAGTGATTTAGTAAACCATTCCGCCAATAGTATGTCAGGAATGACTACCTTGATCATCCTTCTTCATCACCTCCACTCATGAAGATGGTAATAGATATGCACGGAGTTATTCTGACAAAGGGAGGTCAAGAGTTCATTACCCATATCGTAGTGAATAGGCAGTTGAAAGTGTTTGAGGAAAGACTTGGAAAGGGAATTGAAATCATGAAAAGAAGCATGTGGTAGTTCAATATACCATTTTGTTGTCGAGCCTGTAAGTGTTCCCTGGAAAAGATGCAAATGTATAGAATCATCCATGAGGGAGTTTGATGAACACCACAAATGGAAAGTCATCACATGGTTGTTTCGATCTTCACCATATTTTCCATCAAATTTCAGAATATCAAAAGGAAGTTTAGCTGGAATGACTAGCCAAACCGGTGAATGAAAAATAGGATCATTAGTTAACTGAGATAAGTTTGGGAGATCCAGAGTCACAAGGAAAGGTTGTTGTCAGTTAATTTGTATATGATACTGGTGTGGAATAGGAACACTAGTAGGACCATAAATTGGGTTAGGTGGATAGTTGTAACTAGTAGGTCCTCCTATATACGGTTGTTGCTGGCCAGGATAAACAAGATTCGATGATGGATGAGCATTATAGGCCGGGTGATTTATTTTTCAATGAGGAGGATAAACATTTTTCCCTTGAGAATGGTAAGGAGTAGATCCTGGAGGAGGATACACATTAGACCCATGAGGAGGATAAGATTGTGGTCCCGGAGATCTCCAGGTGGTGTTTGGGATGCCGCCTGGATAAGGTTGTCCGTAAGATGTTCCGGAAGGAATAGGATTTGATACTCCTCCTAGTGGATTATGAGATAAGTTCCCCCCAACATGGGGTCAAATGAAAGTGCCTCCTAAAGATACTCCCCAAGATTGTGAAGGGTTTCCAGTAAACGAAGGTTTCCCCCCTGCCAGTGGTGGATTAACGACCGGGGAATGATTGGAAAATGGAGGTTTCCCTCCAGGAGGAGAATGAAAAGGGGGTTTTCCCCCAAAAGGGGTAGGCCCACCATGGAAAGGTAGTCCTCCAAGAGGGAAATTTTCATTAGATTGTGGTTTCCCTTCAGCCGGTTGTGTCGGGCTAGCAGAGGTTTGCATTCTCAGGTGAGAAGATGTCCCAGTAGGATCATGTGGAACATGTGGGGATATAGAGTAAAATCTTGTAGAAATGGGGGTAGAGATTGAAGTTATTTGGAGATGAGTAGAGGTGGTGAGTCCAACATTAGTATGGACTTGTGTTGGTGTAACAGTAGGGTTAATAACCTGATCGACTGGTTGATTCATGGTTTTACCGGATGGTCTTGTTTCACTAGGAGGGTCATGAGGATGAAAGGGTTGTCGAAAGGATTTGAAATGTTCATAGAGATCACGTCCTGATGAATTCATCCATACAGAATGAGCAGGTGTGGCATTGGTATTTACTATGGTGCTAGGATGAACAAGAGTCCTATACTCATCACCAAAGATTGGTTCTGTGGATCCCATATATGTTTCGGTAAAAATCCTCTCCAATAATCGTGGGACCTCTTCATCTATGATGTTCCCAAGGGAGTCCTAATGAACCAAAAGTGGTTTGAGAGGAGTTACCGACACATATGAGGTGGGATTTTCAACCATGACCAAACCTCCTTCTAAGTTATCTAACAGAGGAGCAATAACGCTTCCAGTGTCAGATTGATTTTCCTACCTCTCTACGGTAGTTGTCTTCTGGAGGGTTAGGAGGTAAGGGTTGATATCCTTCCAGAGGCAGCCCTTGCATCCTATGTGATCAGTGAAGACCTTTATCGTCTACAGGATCAATCATGGAGAATAACAGAACACACTGAAAAACTAGGGCCAACTAACAAAAAGAAACAACATACGCTAATTAAATCTAGGAATCAACCAAGCAAACAAAACTTCTCTCGATGATCATACTAGTTGGTGATGAAATCCAATATCATTTGACCAGGTCAAGAAGGGGCTAGGATATGGTGGAATAGTTACAATGGTGACCTACTTAACAGACTTTCACCTTGGTGCAAGCTTCCACGCAGTAATTGTGGATTTACCCTCCAAGGAGCCCGAGTGAGTTTGACCAATGTCTATTCTAGGTATAGTGAGACTTCCCTTCACCATCACCTTGTGTAAGTACCTAAAGATTATGGCAACTAAAGACACCAATTCACAGTGAGTCCCTGGGTGGGTACAGTCGACAGTCCAATCTGAAACGTATGGGTAGGATAACAAGTCCGAAATCAACCCGAGAGGCTCCTACACATAATAATGGGTATACCTTCAAGTGACCCCTGATATACAATCCAACCACTACAAACAGTTGAACCATGAAGGGATAATCTTCATAATTCGCTCGAATGCGACCTCCTGTATAACCCCTGTGTGAGAGGGGGATCTCAGAAAACCAATACGACAATTGGACTTGACTCTCCCTAGCTCAGGATGCTAATGTTTGTTTTGAAAACTTTGGAGAGTTGTACTCAAAGCCTAATCCAAAGTGCTAACCCTAGTCTACTGTTGGTGGAAGATCCTAAAAACAAAAAATGTTCTAGATAATTTTTAATTAGTGTTCATTTTATAGTTTTTATTTACTCAAAGGGTGTATGAAAGTGAAACTGATGGAATGATGACTCAATTCCCAAAAAGATGCATAAAAGATGATAAGAAATTGTTTCTTTTCAATGAATGCCTATTTAACGGAAAGAGAAAGAGTTGTTTTCACTATCACACACTAATATGGAATGTCCTCAATCAATTGGTTCTCAATCGAATGCAATGCAATGCTGAAACATTTCAGAAATTCCTTCTAATATGCAAACCAATCACTAAGATGTATCTTTGTCGTTTGTATGCGAATGATGATTAATTCAATGTAAAAACTTCTCCTACCAACTATCCTTTCAGATCAAGGAGATTGAGACAAGCATAAGCAGATTTCGCACAAGCAACACAGCCTCTTGCTATGATTGAAAAAAGAAGAAAAAGAAAACAAAAGATAACAAATAAAATCAAGAAATTTCAAACAAAAGAAAGATGTTTAAGAACAATGAGCTCAAAAAACCAAATGAGATGATTCACAGATTTCTGATGCCCTTCACCAGAGTTCCCTCTCAATCGGATAAGAGAGAAGAAAGCGGTGGATTGATTCCAAGTTCTCAACAACATAAAAACTCAAGATAAGGAAGAAGGCCTCAAAATCTGAAAAGAAAAGTTCTTATTCCTCATAAGGAAGGATATCAAAGTTCAATAGAAAGAAGCATTGAGTCTCAAAGAATCTCAGCAAGTGAAAAACAGAGATTGGATCTCAGAAAATGAAATTCTGGAAAGGATTTTTTGCAAATAGAGGCTCATGCTCTGATGTAAGGGGAACCAAAGAATTATAACACTCTGTCTAAGACTAAGGGGGAGCACTGGGCTTCCACAACTCACAAAAATGTCCAAAAAACCCAAAATTTTAGTCAAACTTTGGCAATAAATATGAATGTGATGGGGCAAGGAGTCAATCAACATATTAAATTAAACATATGTGGTGAAAAAGATCTAAAAAGAACAAAGGGTAAAACAAGGTCTGTGAGGAAAACCGAAACTGAAAGTTTTAAGTCGATCCCCAGTACGGTCGCCAATTTCTGTTGAAGGAAAATCTCCCTGCGGACAGGTAGATCTCCTCTTGAGAGCTAGATTCTTAACTCTTAAGATAGAAGGCACTTATCATGGACACTGACTTCCTTTTAGATCTAGATAAACTAATTTGTGAGGAGGAAGGAGAAAATAAGTACCTTTTACTAGTGTTTGTTCCTGCACGGTCCGAGTTTAGCTCCAATCTTACACTCCTCGATAATCCCTATAGACAAACAAAAGTACGAACAACTTCCTAATCTACTGAGATTAGTTCAAAATAGACCTATCTATTAGAGACAAATTCATGTGATATCAAATATAGATTTGAAAGAAACAAGCCAAGCATATTATATTAAAGAGAACAACAACGAAGAATGCTTACAACCATAGATGCAAGTGTAGCAGCTGCATCAAGCCTTCCTCGTCCGAACACTTGATCAAACAGTCCACACACTGAATACTGATGTTCCAAAAGACACCTTCTTCATGAGATCATAGGTTAGATGCTTCACAATTCTTTCCATCCCTTTCACCATGAGAAGGCCTATTTAAATAGGCTTGGAGAGGCCCAACTACTTGAGATATTTTTAGGGTAAGTTGAGGATTTTCCTCTTTTAGTTATGGATCTTGCCTAAGATCATGGCTTGACCAAGGATTCAAATCCAAATCCCTTTAGATATTGAGGGGATCTTTCCCTCATTCTTCTCAACAAACCAATTTTTGCCTAGAATAGGTAGCGCTCCCCCAAAAGGGGCATGAGAGCATTATAGCGCTGCCCAAGAGAAGGAAAGAAAGCGATGGTGTTATAACGCTCCCCCAGAAGGGTGGAAAGAGCATTATAATGTTCCCTAACAATGTATAGGGGAGTGCTCCTCCCTAAAACTCAATTTTTAGTGGTCCTTCCAATAGCAAGAGACTTGTATTTCTAGTAGATTGATTCCTCCTCTTCACAAATAATCTTTGAGGTGTCCTAAGTGTCCCTATCATGTTGTTGGAGGCATGACATAGGAAAGAAGGTAGTATGATTTCAGAAACACTTATACACTTGTGGTCAAGATGCGACACTTGCGACACTAATGACGACACTTGCGACACTTGTGAAGTGAGTAATTTTAAGGTGTAACACTTTCAACCATTGATATATTGTTGTTTGTGGATCCATATCAGGATTTTTGATGGATGTTCATACGTTTGATGGGAAGAGGACATACTTATTGTTGGAACATCAATAATTGATGGTTCATAACACATATCTTAGGTTCAGTTAGTCGAGAGGTAGACCTACAATTGTATACATTCGATCGGGTGATCAACCGACACACTACACTATTTGGTCAAGTAATCGTCATGTTTGTCAGCCAGACAATTGACCAACAATCGAATATAGTTAGGTAGTGGATCGAAAAACCCAACAATCGACTACAAGTTGGATGTGTAGGTAGTCGGGTCTATCAACTTTGTCGATTCGACTCGACAACACATATTTGGCAAAGTCAACTCTAACTACTGAAAATTACATGTGGATAAGATTTTCTAGATTCTATGCAAGATGGTTAGATCTTGAGGCTATAAAAATTAGACCCCTTGGGTAACTTTCATTATGGAGCTTGTACAATAGATCATGATGATCAAGATGTGAAACATTCACTTTGATGTTCTGATCACAATTCACTTTGTTTAAGTGTTGAAACAATGTCTTTAGACACCACCCTTTATCTTCAAAAAAACAATTTCCTCTTAGATTATATACAGTACTATGTTCTTTGTTTCATTTTGTGTTCCACCCTATTCCCCAACATGGTATCAGTTGTGATGGCTTAAAACCTCGAATGTGGAAAGAAATAGAAAAAGAAATATGGAAAACTCACCGAGCTAGTCCTAATTGATTCGAGAACAACATTCAATGTGTTCATGTTGACTTTCCACACCAACTGAAAATCATACAAGGAAGATGGTAACGATTACAACTTTGAAGTTTTATGTGGCCTTTTCATTACTAATTAGCATAGATTTCTTGAAGAATTAAACCTTGGTGGTAAACATCAGGTCCACTTGCTCAAGGGAAAGGGAAAGATGGATCCCAAGGATAGATTATGGTTTGATGTATTTACAAAGAAACCTAGATACCACAACCAAAAACCTCAGAGACAGAAAAATGCTCCCCAAAGAAGTAAAAAAAAGAAGACATGTCAATATTGTGGAAAGAATGGACATGTGGAGAAATCCTTCTATAATAAGAGAGATGATTTAGAGGAGAAAGTTAAATTCCTTGAAGGAGATGTGTTCGTTGTACATCGACTCATTATAATTTCACCTTCCAAGTCAAAAATTCGTAGGCCTTTTTTCTCATTCTATGTAGACTGAATGGGTAGTCGACTCTAGGTGCACTCATCACATGGCTAAGGATGCCTCCTTATTCACATGGTTGGATGAAACTAAGGAGAAAAAAATCTATGTTGTTTATGATTTTTCTTCTGGATGTTGTTTTGCAGGGTGATGTTTCTTATTAACATGGGAAAATTGTTGATGCCTATTATGTGCTAAACGTCAATGCCAATCTATTGTGTATTTCTCAATTAACACAAACATGTAAGATTGTGTAATTTTGGCTAGATCGATTCTATGTTCATGATTTGAAGAAAGGTAAGTTGAGTGTTTCTAGCGAGATTCTCGACCCGATGAATAATTTGTACAAATTCCATGACACGACTTGACTTGACACTGAACTGACTCCACTTGTTTCTCACACTGATGAAAAAAGTCAAATTTGTAAAGAACTAATCAAACATTTGAATTTTCGAAGTCTACAGGCACTGACAACTTAGAACATGGTTGCTAGTTTTCCAAAGGTGTTTCCCCCTAAAGACGTTTGTAAGGGATGTGTTCTTGGGAAGTAACATTAGACACCATTTGACTCTGGAAGCATGGTGAGCATAAAAGATACTAGAACTAGTTCACAGTGATGTCTACTGCATCAATCTACCTTCACTGGAAGGTGCAAGGTATATTTTGACTTTCATTGATGATTTATCTCATTTCACATTGTTTTTTTTTCCTAAAGAACAAGAACCTTTTCTTTGAAAAGTTCAAGGATTTTTGGGCCCTTGTTGAAAAGAAATGTGGTCGACGCATCAAATTCATGAGATTAGAAAATGGTTGTGAGTATGTAAATCGACCTTTTGAAGAATACTTTCTTCGATATGGTATTGATTGGCATCAATCGGTTTCTCACACACCTTAGTAGAATGTCATTGTAGAATGTAAAAATTGGATGTTAGTTGTGTTGATTAATTGGGTTGGTTGTCATTGATGTCAACTCTTGAAGCAAGTATGGTAGAAAATTTTGGTAGACCCAACAATATGGTTAAGGGAATTAAGTTTTTTTGATGTATAATGGTATGAATATTAATATATTTGTAGGTAAGACTATTCTATATGGATAGTACATGTCATTCCATTTCCAATGATATGTGGAACATCAAATAACTCCTCACGGTTAGAGAGTTATGGCCTTGTGAAGTTGGATAACCCTTATGAGTTATCTAGAAGCCCCTAGAAGGTCAAAGAAGTCAAATCATTCTAGAAACTCTTAGAAGAATTTGACTAGTCAAAGTTGCTAAAACTAGGATTTAATCGTGGGTTAAGTTGTTGCTATAAGAATATAATTAAAAATAAATTAGTTGCAACTATAAGTGGAGATTTTATTATTTGTGGATATAGTGGTTATAAGTGGATAGGTGGTTAAAAGTGGGTTATCCATAAAAGAAGGAAGTTGGGTTAAGTTGGTTAGAAGGTAACCCTTTGAGGAAGCTACATGGAAGTATAAATAAGAGAGAAAGGATCTCCTATTAGCACCTATTGAGAATATTGAATATCTATTCTTTTGTAAGGTTTATTGCAGGTACTCATTGACACATATGAAGTTAAGAAAGTCTAAGGTAGCACAAAGGGTTGACGGAAAAAGTTTTAGAATTGTGGAAATACTAAAAAACCATAGTTTTTGAGGTGTACATGGGATGCAATGGAGAAGAGCACGTACGTATGTGGGATAACACTATGACATGGTGCATGCATTTGGGAAAATCCATGAAAGCTTGATTTGCTGAAGGTACCAGGTTTTTAGAGTCTGAAAGAAAGATCCTAGAAAACTCTACAGTGATCAGGTGCCTCATATCTATCTACAGGTTCAAAAGGTATGCACTATTTCTATGAGTAGTTGGATATTGTTGTCTACATGATATATGGTTATGGAGGTTTGATTATTTTCCCTAGAGAGGTTATTGGTTGTATGGTACTTACTGTATAATTCATATCTACGGAAATATAGTGCTGGTATATTTGATAGCTATGATTGATACATCTTGTTAGTGTTGAGGCATATCTTGTAGGGATTTTGTGGTACATGGTTGAGGGATTTTGGGTTGTGAAGTTGTTTGTAAATTTTGTGGCTTCATATCAGTGAGGGTTTAATGTCTAATCCATGTGAGGGTTATTACACTTGTTCATGATTGTACACACATGTATGGCACATGTTTAGAGAGGTATATATGCACCTAGTTAAGGGATGTATAAGATGATTTATGCACATGGTACAACTATAGTTAATACACAGTGATAGGTTGTAGGTTGATGTGACAGAGACAACAAAGTGTTTGAATTTTTAGAAAAGGTGAAAACCCTATCTCTCTAAAGGTGTATGCAAGTTTCATTATAGATAGGCCATGTACATACGCATGATACAGTATAGACAGGGCATGTACATACATGAGTTGTAGTATATACAAATCATGTACATGTTTGTGTTTGTTGGTACATGTTGAATTCGGGTACATGATTGATTACAGACTATTGGTATAAGTGGGTTATAGGTTATTGGCATATATTAATACAAGTTTAAAGTGGTATATCTCACAGTGACAGTGTGGAAATGGTTTCATGATTTCACTTATATTTCAGGGCATTTGGACAGGGCAAGAATAGGTGGTTCTAGGCTCCTTCTAGTTGTAGCCCAAGAATTGTGGATTTGGAGCTTCCCTCAGGTTGAAGCCTGAAAATATAGGGGTTTAGAGCCTCCTTCCAGTTGCAACTGGAGAACAAAGGAAGTTGGTGCCTCTAATGAATGTACCTCTTAAAGACATATATGAAAAAACATTCAGTGGTTTTCTCCCAAATTTGGTTTCAATGTAAAAATATTGGTTCACTGTGTATGTGTATGATTGTTCATTTGTTCATGGTTTATTTAATCTGCATTTGTTGAATGATAATGGTATATTGATCATAAATATAAATAACAATTACATATTGTGGATAAAAGGATTATAAATCTCTATTATTGATTCACCCCCCCTCTCAGTAATCCAACAAGTCAAAATGGATAGACGTATTTTACAAGATAAATGAGCTAGGAAGAAATCTGTGGCCACCAAACTATTGCACTGGCTCAAAACAGGGCTTTCCACCTTTGGTGGTTTTTCTACATTTTTTGGGTCCTAAAATTTCGGGGTCATTTTGAGGACCTAAACAATATTTTTTGGGAATGGCATAGTCAGACTATATAATTTAGCCACATTTTAATGGAAACATGTGCGTTCCTAGGATATACATTTCCAATGCACTATCGTGCACCCCAAATAAAGATCGTATGAAAAAGTTACTCCTGCAAACCTTTTGGCGTTTCATATTCCAGGGTTACGGTTTTGTATTTTATTTATGTTAAAAATCCCTTTGGAGCCTCATTGTAAACATCATCTTATTGCGATTGAGCATAGCCATCACATCTCTTCTCAGAGATAATCTTCCACCATTCTAGCAAGTTCATTCACTCTGTATTTTTACAGTTTTTGTACATTTATGTCATTAATAAAAATTGTTCATTACTGTATCTTTGTGTTTCTAGAAATATATCTGTGTATTTACTTATTATATTTCCACCTTAATTTCATTCTCAAAATAATCTGGATCATTGGTATCAAATTAAGATACTCATTTATGTTTCTCAGTGCATGTCCCCGACGAGGTCAAGGTATAAAGAGTTGGGTCTCAAGATAGTTTCTCTTGAGGAAAACCTCTGTCGCTAGACTGAGTGGCCTCCCATGGAGGAATAAAAGAGAGATGAGGGAGTAGAATATCCCATCAATTTGTTGCTAGCAGAAGCCCTCGTGCAACAAAGGAACGATATGTTGGAGATTTTTTCCCAAATCCTTCAACAATTACCGACAATAGAAGATGCATCTTTGTCAAGAAGTCACTTTGTAGATGATGCCCCATTCAAGGTACAAGTTAATTTTGATATCCCTGTATTTGAAGGTTAGATCAATGTAGATGCTTTGGAAAAGTGGCTAAATTTCTAGAAGGTTATTTCTTTGTTCTCAATTTTTCCTATAGAGAAAAGATCACCTTTGTGCTCTTTAAGGCTCTCATCCATGTCAAACATTGGTGGGAAACTGACTGAGAGAAAAATTCCACAGAGGAGTATGGAATATTTGGGGTCGAGCCCACTTGGTATTTTTTTCTAGATGTGTTCAAGGAGAAATATTACCCTATGGGAAACTATGACGACCAATGCATGAGATGGACCACACGACATCATGAGAGGGGACAACCAGTGTTGGAGTTCACAAATACCCTCCATACCTTGCACACCAAGTTTGGTATCAAAGAATTCGAGTGACATATGGTTCTAAAATATTGCAAGGATCTACATAGATACATACAAACTAAAATGGAATTTATGGACATTTCATCACTGGGAGCCACTTATCGATATGCTGTCAAAATAGAGCAGAAATTTAATCATTAGAACAAGTGGTAGTTCGAGTTTGCAAATATGAAACAACCAAAGTATGGTAAAGGGATCCCTAATGCACACAATAACCAACCTCAAGGCCACCAGTCCAAGCCGCAAGAAAATAAGGGTAATAGGAAGATGAAAAATGACACTAGGAAGTGGTGCGACTTCCACAAAATCCCTTGGCACAACTCTGATGAATGTATCTCAAAATAGTCATTGGTGGATGAGCTCAAAGAAACAAAGTCGAGCCTCAACTCAAATTTTGATTCAAAAACTAAAAAGGAGACAGATAATTGATGAAGAACCCACTGCTACTATCGTGATCGAAACAATCCAACCAGAAGAACCGCAGGATCGTGAGGAGGGGGAGCACATTTTTCATTCACAGATATGGGTGAAGGGGACCCTATTGAATTTTATTATTGATAGTGAAATATAGAAGAACCTAATCTCAGTAGAGGTCGTCAAGCACATGGATTTTCCAACAAAAACACACCCACAACCATACAACATCGGGTGTCTTTTCTAGGGTCGATATCTTCATGTTAGTCAATAGTGTCTCTTGTCCTATGGTATCAAGCCCTTCAAGGATGAGGTACTTTGTGATTTTTCCCCACTAAAATTCTATGATGTTCTATTAGGCCAGCCATACATGTGGAAGAATCATGTTGTTTATGAGTCTCAACCTTGTAGCACCATTGTTACTCTGGGGGTCAACTCTACAGGATACCTCAGGTAGTCCCGACTACTATTCTAACAAAATAATTTCGCAAAGTGATCTCTCATACAAAATTTTTTAGACTCTTCACAATATGGGTAGCAAGTGAATAGAAGGACACTGCAACCACTATAGCCTTAGTCCAAGACATTTCTATCTAGTAGAATAAGATTATAGAAGAGCACAAAAATATTGTTGCATCACCTACGGGGGTGCCTCCACACTACCCAATCCAAAAAAGTTACAACAGATCCTTTCATACTCCTCATATTGCATCTCCATCAACAATTACTCTCACACTCGAGAATATCATGCAAGTAGATCAGTTGATTGGATCCAACCCCTCCAACATTAGGTTCATAAAAACCCTCAACAAGCTAAGCATGGCAACTTCTTCAGCAAATTAAGAAGTTCACTAAGGTTCATATTCGAAAAAATATTCCTCATATTCCACGATAACTTGAAGAAATGGAGACCATTTCTTCCTAATGGGGGAATAATGATCAAGGTGGAAATCAGTGGCCACCCACCTATTCCACTGGCTCAAAATAGGGATTTCCACCTTGGCGGTGTTTCTACAGTTTTTCGGGTCCTAAACTTCTGGGGTCGTTTTGACGCCCTAAACAACATTTTTGGGAATGAAACAATAACATTATAAATTATATCCAAAGTGTGATGACAAAATGTGTAGTCCTCAGATAGATATTTACAATGAGCTATCGCATGCCCCAAATAGAGATCGTATGCAAAAGTTATGCCCTTGGGAAGTTGATGTATCAACTACCCCCATTGGGGCCCACAAACCTTTTGGCATTTCATCTTCTGGGGTTAGGGTTTTGGATTTTATTTATGCTAAATAGGCCATTGGATCCTCATTGTAAACATCATATTACTACAAATGAGCATATCCATCACATCTCTTCTCAAATATAAGCTGCCACCATTCTAGCGAGTTCATTCACTCTGTATTTTTACAGTTTCTCTACATTTCTTTCATTAATAAAAATTGTGCATTACTATATCTATGTGTTTTTGGAAATATATCTGTGTATTTAATTATTTAATTTTCACCTTCATTTCATTCTCAAAATCATCTAGATCACTAAAGATATTCCTCCTCGCTTCTAGGCTAAAGCGGTGTATTGTGCAAATTATTTCCTCAATCACATCTCAACTCGAGTTGTTCCTTCCATGAATCCAGTCGAATGATGGTATGGGAAGAAGCCTTTAGTCGACCAAATCCATGTGTTTGGATTTGTTTCCTGGGCTCACATTCCTAATGATTTCAGAAATAATTTGGATGCAAAGAGTCATACTTTCATCATGATGGGATATTGTTATGATTCCAAATACTATCCATTGTTTGATCTTGTCAAATGGAAAATCATTATCAGACAAAATGTATAGTTTGATGATAATTATTATGGAATCAAGTAATTGAATTACTCTTTTGTATTTCTACAGAATGAACCCTTTGATGTTGTCTCAGATATTGGTTCTCCTATTCCATGTTTCAATCGTTCGACTGGGAAATTAAATTTTATTTTGTTCTCAACTCGACCGTCAACCTCTGAGTCAACTAGTTTTTCGTCCTCTATCTTGACTGACCCGGAAACTGAAGACCCTCTAACTTATTATCAACCTACTGAAGTGAATTGTAGTTCACTTGTTTCTTGTCTACCTAGATGGGATGACAAGACAATTGAAGCTACTAGAGCAGATTCTAGAGATGCATCCTCTAGATGACAAACTCGAAGTCAAAAGAAACATGTCAACATTTCCTTGATGACTTGTGTACTTGAAAATTATGATCTTATTGTCTACTCAAATGTTGAAGGATGAATTGAATGGGAGAAGACCATGTAGACACAAATTGATTCTTTATCTAAGAATCACACTTGGGACTTGGTTCCTCGAACACAAGGAAAGAACATTGTGAAGTGTCTATGGGTCTATAGGACCAAATTTACCTTAGAAGGTATTTTTGAGAGACATAAAGAACATTTAATTGTGAAGGAATTTTCTCAACGAGAATGCATCGAATACACAAAAACCTTTTCCCTAGTCTCACAGATGAAATCTGTTCAACTAATACATTCGCTTGCTACTCGATTCAGATTGAAAATCAATCAAATGGATGTGAAGAGTGMATTTATTCATGGATACCTATCTGAATAATTTTTCATGGAATAGCCACCTGGTTTTGTGATAGAATCAAATTTGGTTTGTCAACTCAAGAAGTCTCTTTATGGTTTGAAGCAGGCTYCCTGAGCTTGGTATGATAAGATCAATATTTTATTTATTCGACTTGGTTTCAAATGTTGTGAATATGATCATAACTTGTATGTACTCCATATCAATGGAGACACCTTGATTGTTGTTCTATATGTAGATGACTTACTCATTACTGGAAATAATAATGATCTCATCCTTAGATTAAAGAAACATCTTGTTGACTCCTTTGACATGATAGATCTTGGTACTCTGCATTATTTTTTGGGTCTTAAAGTATTACCACTTTGTGATGGATTTTTCATTTCTCAGTCGAAATATGTGATGGATCTGTTGACACATTTTAAGATGGTTGATTGCAATCCATTCTCTACTCCTTTTTAGTTTAGAGTAAATCTTACCAAAACTTGTCAAACACTTGTAATCAATGCTACTCTCTATCAAAAATTAGTCGACAATATTATTTACCTTACTAATAGTCAACCTAACATTTCCTTTGTTGTTAGTATGGTTTCTTGGTTTATATAGGACCCTAAATAAATTCATTGGAAACCAATCAAATGAATTATTCTCTATCTCAAAGGTACCACTCATTTCGGTATCCAATATTATCGAAGTTTAGATTCGTTTGTTGGCTTCAATGACTTCAACTGGGCTGGAAAAAGTGATGATCGAAAGTCCACTTTTGGCTATGTGTTTCACTATAGAATTGAACTGTTGGTGTGGTTGTGAAAGAAACAAAATTTAGTCTATTTGTCGACTATAGAAGAAAAATAACATGGCGTCTTTCAAGCAGGTATTGAAGTAGTATGGATGCGCCAAATTTTTGGAGAACTTGGCCTTTTTGTTCATACCTCGACTACAATTTACTGTGATAACCAGAGTGCTATACCGGTTTCTCACAATCCTATTTCCCATATTAAGATGAAGCATGCTTATCTCCATGCTCACTATTTGAGACAACCGGTTCATGAGAACATTGCCTCTCTTAAATATTGCAGAACAAAAGATCAGATCACTGATACCTTCACCAAACCTTTAGCTAAAGTTAGATTCATCAAGATCTGCATTATGCTTGGGATTTAGGAAGTTGCAATTATGTAATTTAAGAATGATGTAATTTCACCTCCTGAATATATAGAGATATGTTTTGATGGGGGGTTGTTGGAACATCAAGCATTGATGGTTCATCACACATCGCCTAGGTTCAGTTGGTCGAGAGGTTGAACTACATTTGGATATAGTCTGTCAAGCGATCAAACAACACACTACAATAT
This sequence comes from Picea glauca, assembly GCA_000966675.3. Classification (NCBI taxonomy): domain Eukaryota; kingdom Viridiplantae; phylum Streptophyta; class Pinopsida; order Pinales; family Pinaceae; genus Picea; species Picea glauca. The sequence continues at coordinate 462,320 of JZKD02S1673945.1, forward strand.
TTGGTCGAGTAGTTGACATGCCTGTCAGTTGAACAATCGACCAACAATTGAAGATAGTCAGGTGGTGGAAAGACCAAACCAACAATTGACTATTATTTGGACACATAGGTGATTGGGTCGAGCATCCTTGTCGATCAGATTCAACAACATACATTTGGTGGATTCAATTCTAACTGTCTACGGTTAAATGTGGACAATATATTTTGGATTCTATGGAAGATGACTAGATATTGAGGTTGTAAAAAGTAGACCCCTTGGGTCAATTTCATTATGGATATTGTGCAATAGATCATGTAGATAAAGATGTGCAATAAGCAGTGTCATTCTCTGATCACATTGTGCTTTTCTTAATTTTTGTAACGGTGTCTTTAGACACCACCCTTTATCTTCGAAAAATTTTGTTCCTCTTCGATTATCTACAATATTGTGTTCCACCCTATTCCCCAACACTTCTCACATTATCAAGTTAGTTTTATATGTTTTGAATTTTTCTTTCCGAAAAGAAACTATATTTGACTATGTCAAGGTAATATCGAATGAGGTTTCCTATCAACTGGCCAATTATTTAAAGACTCAAAGGTTTTTCATGACTTCATATCTGGTCCTAGTCATCATCTATTGAAATGTTTTTGAGGGATTTCCTATAAGAAGTAATTTGGATGTTGAGAATGAACCAATCCAATTATGGTACCCTATTCTTTGGAAACATAAGGCACCATTCCACTTTTTCCTTATTCAAGATAAATTTCTTAAATAATTTAGATACATTTTGACTAGAACAACACCAACAAAGATAACTCAAGAGGATAATTATTTCCTTAAAGGAAATGGAGTTTGTGTACATCAAGAAGAAAATACTTACATTGGGTTGTATAGTTATGAGAAAATCCCTTTTCTTCTTTTGAAATTTGTTTGTGATGGGTATTTTGTTGTAGAGGTCTATCATTTTTGATAAAAAGAGAAAGAGAAAGAGACAATTCATTTCATTACATTTTAATGTTTCCAATACGAGAGTAAGAATTTCCTCTCATTAAATTGAATTTTTTAAAATTATTAATGCATTTAATCTAAAGGAATCATAACCCCTAAAAGGTTTCGACCCTGAAGGGTTGTTCTCCGAACATTTGGCATCCATGAGATATGGTAATATTTTCACAAGGATTTCTTAAGGAATTGATGATAACAACCTGAATACTGCCAAGAAGAAGGATAAACATGTATGAAATGATGATTTGGTCACTAAGGTTAGTTCAAAAACTCAATGACAACAAAACAAAACAAGGCAAAGAGGGAAGTATGTAACCAATGTGAAATCTTCTTCTACCCCCCATATGCGTAGGAGTTCCTCCATTGCACAAAATAAACATGAATCAAATATATGTAGAATAGATAATAATGAAGGATGCGCTGGAGGACATGATGAAGATGACCCCCCTCATTCTAACATTGAAAGAACACATTCAATATCATAGTAGAAAAGAAAGAGAATCTCAAGCAAGAAGGATTCACATAATTTAGGAAGCCCAAGGAATGAAATCGATATGGAAATAAATAGTACCAATGTAACTAACTGGGTAGCACTATGAATTTCTTATATTCGATGTATTTCAAGGGATTTGTCTCAAGAGGGACCAATAGTTTTTTAGGAGTAGTCTTTGACATTGCACAATGCCCAATATAATAAAGAAGAGAAAAAGTTGCAGATAGAAAAAGTCTAAATTAAAAATAAGAAAATAAATCATAAATGGAATTATGAGGTAGATGTTTCAAGACTCAGACCCACATGACTCCTCAAATTGCATATTACTACTGAATACTCTATTTCTCATTCCATTTCAGAACAAAAGTTAGAAAATAATAGATTAAAAAGTAGAATAAGTGAACTTGAAGACACATTGAGTCCCAAATAATTGTTTGCAGAATCACTGGCTATTATTTCTCGAGATAATATTCCTTTGAGTACATTGGGGACATCAACACGGATAAGAAAGTCCGCCAAATTTTTGAACAGAGTAATATTGTATCTTTCAAAAAATGTTAATAAGAGACTTAATATTATTTTAGAAGCATGGGAAGTTAATTCAAGTTTGAGAAATCTGTCACAAACGATCTCCAACTCCATGGAATATTTCGAAAGGGACTTGGAACATGATGAATATTTTTATAAAAATGATTCAAGTACCTTTATTGCATGGATTTCTGGTTTAAGTGATTATCATATAAATAAACAACAATTGCATTCAAACCATAGAATAAAACAATTAAGAGCAGGCTGGTTGGAAAGGATACAAATGTTTCGAGATTCAATTGCCACATGTACAACGATTAATGACAAAATAGGTGATAGATTCCTAAAATCTATTGAAATTGCAAAATAACTCGAAATCCCACAACTTATATTAGATTCCATGGTTATAACTAAATAAAAGCTATACATAGAGTTGGGCATGATTAAAGCTTCATGTGAAAGTGAGTTTGAAGACCTCATTGAATTTAAGGATGATGAAATTAACTGGTGTCTTGTTATCTTTGTAAATAATAATGAATACCACCTAGCATTAGTCAAACAACTACATTCTGAATTTAAAGAATTGAGGAAGAGATATTCTTGCTCAGGGTTAAACAAGACATCACTGTCTCGTCAGTGAAGGAATATATTGAAGAGTGGATCAAGAAATCATTGACACAAATAGTTTAGACAGAATAACTACCAAGAAGCAGTTATTCCAAGAAGGTTTGAAGCCATAGGTATAAATGAATACCTTGATGCTTAAATATAGAGGGAGAGAGACATCCATCCATCCACCATTCCTTTTCCATTTTGTGAGTACATATCTTTTTCAATCATTTCCCTTATTTTCATTCTAGTCTTTGATCATCCAACTTTATTAAGTGTATTTTTTATTTGTAAAGTCCATCCCTAACTTCATTTATCCTTGTCTTCCAGGTTACCGATACTATTTTATTTGGTCCATGGGAGCCCCATTCCAGTCCATTTGGACGAATGCATTTCCTTTAATCACTTAAGTATCAGGAACATTGTGTTTCAAGATAGGAAAACACTTTATTCAAACTTGAACATATATGAGTAATTATTTATGACTCTCACAGAGAGATATTGTAGGAGTTATAAAGCAATGAGATCTCATGTGTGTTTCTCCTATTATTCTAAATGAATGAAATTATTTAAATCTCTCTAATTCATGGGACATCAATCTTATTTTTCGTCTATGAGTCTTGCTTCAAATTTGTTTTTATCATTAACTGAAATAATGGGTGTCATGGAATTGATGTAGTTGTTTTGTTATTGCATGTGAGATTATTATATTTATATTATATTTAATTTGTTATCTATTGAGTCAATTTACCACGTGGTCCACTTACATGTCTTGATATTATGAATGAATGAATCTATGATTTGAGAAAGTATATTTAATATTTGAGTGAGAAAGAGGAGTACCAACTCTATAAAAACATAGAGGGGAACTTGATAATTCTTTCAAGAAGACCCTATGAGGTTGAATATTGTCCCTAATAGGAAAAAATATCAACAAGAGTGCCAATAGAGTGATGACTTATGGGATAAAGTAATGGATTTTTAAATAATCAACTATTTTATTCCTACCAGATTGACCTTAAAATTATGATGTAAAATTTAGAATAATTGATTAGAATCAAGAACTTGTTAAACCATAGTGAGGGTGTGATATATTGTCACTTATTTTCATGGTAACTTATTTGACATTCAAAGATTTCAAAATCTCCATTGTAATGATAGAGATAGAAGAGCTAGAAGAAGAGTTGATTAACAATTTGGCCCTAAACAGTTTATAAATTAAACTGGACATCAAACTCATCAAAGATGAAATGAATAAAATTATAGAGGTAGACGATGAGCATGACAAAAGAGACTTGGAACTCATAATTTTTGGTATTAAAGATTAGAAAGATGAGTACATGCTAGCACTAGTTGAGGAAGAACTAAAAAATAAATACAAAATGGAAACAAATTGCCTCATAGAAGAAAAGAGGTTGGGAAAAATAATCAAACATAAAGATAGCTTGATTGGTGTTAAAGTAATATCCAATTATCATAAATATGACATACTCAGTAAATATTTGAGCTTAAAAGGGTAGGGAATATTCATAAATGAAGACCTCATTCCAAAAGACCAAACTAAATTAAAGAAGGAAGTTCAAAAGAAAAAAGAAGCTAGGAAGGAAGGAAAATGGATAATAATTAGGAATTGAAAAACTATTATTAGGGATAGAGACCAAAAAAAAATAATAAATAGGAATTTGGGACACTCTGGATCCTCTCTTGGAACTTTCATGGATTTCCATGAAGGAAGGGGCCTATGTTAAGTTGGATCCCAAGTGAAATTGATATCATATTTCTGGTTGAAACTTGGGAACTTGAAGAATATAAGGTCCCTAACATAGAAGGATTTGTATTATGGTTTTAGCATGGAACAAGAAATCCTACCACAGAGGGATTCAAGGGATAACTTGTTACATAAAAAATAAAATTTCTCCTCACATTTATCTTCATAAGAAATGCCTCTCAATTAGTACATGTGGATCGATATTTTAGATATTAATGCTAAGACTATTTATATAACAATCTGTTATTTCACACCTATTAATTCTACCTTTTATAAAAAAACAATATAGATAAAATTTGTCCATATAATAGCTGAGAACAATATATTTACAGTCTAATAAATGAAGGTAGTATCCTTTTCTAGGATACTTTAATGCTAGAACTGAAAGTAATCAATCTATTGTTTTAAGAAATGATTCCAACCTTAATCCTCTATGATTAGATGAGGACCCTTTTTTAGATAACAAACACAAAAGAAATTCTTAAGACTTGACCAATAATTTTTTGGTGACATGCTAATCAAGCTCTGCAATTATCAAGATCTATGGATTTGTGATAGTCTAATGAAGTGGTTGAAATAAAATCGAATGACTTATATTCATGGGATAGGAAACAATGTCACAGATTATGTGCCACCAATTTGTTCAACTCTAAAAGTCATAAGCTTCCAACAAAGAAACTCACTTCAGCTGCATGATCTTGTGATTTGCTATATACTTTGGAAATGAAGGCTCGGGTGGAATCTTACTCTCTGCTTGTAACTGTTGGATCATGTTGTCATTGATGCCAATGGTTTGATTGATTGATGTCAAGTGATTGATTGATGTTAAATGATTGATTGATTGATTATTGATGTAATATAATATGTATTGTC
>JZKD02S1673945.1:473581-524508 GCA_000966675.3 Picea glauca
GCTTATTTACTCTGCAGTTATTGGATAATAATGCTTCATTGATATAACACTTGGATTATATGGTTAAATTGCTCTATTACTGATTCACCCCCCCTCTCAGTAATCCAACAGTAACCCATCATCTTCATCAATGTGTGTAGAATAAAATGAATTCATCATCTCTAGGAACCTCTTAATCTGTTGATCTTTGGGATGACAACGACCCAGAAAATTGTGTGTGCAAGGTACTTCTGACTATTGATCTTTTAAACCTAGGGTGTAAGCTCTGTAAGTAAAATATCAACACTCAGAAGTACCATGCACGCAAAATTTTAACCTTTTAAATGACATCAAAGGATGTCAATATAAGGACATCAAATAACAGAGCTTACACCCCAGGTTTAAAAGATCAATAGCCATGAGACTGAATCTGATTATAGAACTTTAACCCCAACTCTAAAAATTTTCATGCACACAAGTCTCATTGAAGAACATTCCGAGAACCAAAGGCACTCGATTTTTGAGAAAAATAAAGTGGGTATTTTCTTAAAGGATTAAATAGTGAATTGAATATCTTATCTTATAAGAACAATATTGAATACCTCTATAATAATTTTATGACAACCCTCTCTACCTCCATTAACAAATTCTTTATCATGGTGTTATGTAAAAATAATAATAGAACAACCAACCCTTGGTATGAAAATGAGTGTCAAATTTCTAGAAACTCCATTAGGGATTCTTCTAATGAGTCCTTGAAATACGATAAGATAAATAGATGCAAAGACCTAATTAAGAGGAAAATAAGGTACTATATAAATTGAAAGAAAAATAATCTTTTGCACCTATCTAATCTAGATCCTAAGAAATTATGGAGGCAAATTCTAACTCATAAAACTAAAGAAAATAATATGATTACACTAAGGGACTGTAATTCCTACATTAAAAATCTTTACAAATCCCCTAATTTCGTGGACAACATTCTAAACATTTTTACAAAATATGAATTTTTTTCTATAGAAGACATAAAGTTTGTGGTTAAGTGGATCATAAAATGGAAATCTAAGGACATGAAAGGCTCCTAAGTTGAAATATTAAAAACTAGAGGGGCTATCCTCATCCCTCACATACATAATCTCTTCAATTTAGTAGTTAAGAAGGGATTCCCTAAACCCTAGACTCAAAGTCTCGTTATACCTATTTTCATTTTGTGGATAAAAACAATTTCTCTAATTATAGGACCATTATGATTAGCCCCATTTTATCCAAACTATACATACTTGTTTTGGAAAACAATATTAGCACATGGCTAGAAAGTGATGAAAAAGAGATAAAGGCCAGACCAGACTTAGGAGCTACCATTGAATGGTCGAACACCTTGTTACACTTACAATCATTGTGGAGGAGTATTGCAATAAAAAAACCATTATCCTTTGTTTTTTCATTGACATTAGAAATGTTTTTGACATAGTTCTGAATACTAACCTTCAGAATAGATTATATGAACTAAAAGTCCCTTTCCAGTTGAGAGTTGTTGCAATAAGATTGTATGAGAATTTTATTGTGAAGTTTAGGAAAATTGAGGGCTGGTTGGAAGAAATTAATTGTAATATAAGAGTCAAGCAAGGTTTTGCCCTATCCCATACCCTTTTTGGCACATACATTGATAAGTTAGAAGATTGTTTGGAATAAGAAGGTTGTGTCGGCCCAACTCTCACTAGTATAGTCACCATCCTTCTTCTTTACACCAATGATATTGTTCCTATGGTGAGGAGTCCCTATAATCTTGGAAAGGAACTAAGAATCCTCAAATATTTCTACTATAGTATGCATATGACTGTTAACACTGATAAAATGAAGGTTATGATAATTAAATGTAAAAATATCACTTACGATACTTTCATATATGAAAAATAAAACTTGGAGGAATTTCCTTCATACAAATATCTCAGAATCAATATTCATCACAAGCTTAAATGGAACTATGACATCGAGAAAAGGATAAATAGAGAGTCGAAAACTTACTATGGGCTTGAAAACAATTGTAAATCAATGGACCTTTGACTATGGGATAAGAAAAATTTCCTCTTTGAGACTCTTGTCACTCCTGTAATTTTATATGGATGTGAAGTTTGGGGATGTAGTATGTCTAGAGAATCCTGAAGAAAGTTAGAGAAGATCCAAACTTTTTTTATAACTTATAATCTCAAAATTAAAGACAATACACCCTATCTTATCCTCCTCGTAGAATCAAGCATTTATCCCATTGAGAACACGAATATGACTAAGTACCTAATGTACAAGAACAAGATAAACAACATAGAAGACAAGAGGATTCCCAAAATTGCTTCAAAATCTAGCCAAAACCACTCGTGACTCAAGTGGGGATGCATTTAAGATGCCAAGCCTTAGCTAAATAATAGGGGAATAAAGGAAGAGGCAATTTCTCATAATAATGATAGTATAAAAAATATTATTACATCTAAATTTAATGAGAAATTGTGGTGCAACAAATATTTAGAGGATAAAAGAAAATTAATATACTATAAGGAAGTGATCAACCCTAACATAAAAGATCAAAAGTATCTCTTTGTTTTGACTACTATAAATAAGAAAATCAACATTTCCAAAATAAGAACAAAATCTCATGAGCTCCATAGTGAAACTGGTTGTTGGAAAATCCCCAAAATGTTGTGGGCTGAAAGAACCTATCATGTTTGTGACACTGAAAGGGATAAATATAAAAATTACTTTATATTAAAATTTCATTCATATACCCATATTAGGTCACAATTTGAAAATATTTGTCACAATACTGACCTTCCTAGCCTTCTAACTCATCAAAGTTATGGTGATCTTGGTGTTGAGTCTCCATTTTGACACCTTTATTACCCTATATTACCCTCTATCTGAGCCTGTTTTACCTATGTTATGTGTACATAATTGATTGTTTCCTCCACAAATACACTTGATGACCTTGTCCATGTGAATAGAGAGGTAACTCATGATTAAGGCATGATTTGTTTAGTTTTATTGAGTTAATTCAATTAAATGCTTGATTATGTATGATCCTAATCACTTTGACTCTTAAGAAGCTTGATTTGGTACCTCACTATTGTGGTACTACAACTATAGTGTGATCTGGTACTGCAACTATGGTGCAATATGGTACCCAGTCTATTTTGGTACCAAGGCTCCAACTATTCTGGTACTCAGTCTATTCCAGTACCAAGGTTCCACCTATTCAAGTACCTAGTCTATTCTGGTACCAAGGTTCCACCTATTCTAGTACATAGTCTATTTCGGTACCAAGGCTCCACCTATTCTGATACCCAGGTTCCACCTAATCCGGTACCCACACAAAATTGCATCTGGTACCAGCTCTGTGTTTCATCCACTACCAACTCTACGCTTCATCCAGTACCATCTCTCCACCTCTTCTGGTACCAGATCCATCTAGTACCATCTTTTGACCTCTTTGGGTACCATCTCTCCACCTCTTTCGGTACCAACTTCATCCAGTGCCAACTCTGCGCTTCATCCGGTACCAGCTTTGTGCTTCATCTAGTACCAACTCTATGCTTCATCCGATGCTAGATCTCCACCTCTTTCGGTACCAACTCCATCTGGTACCATCTTTTCACCTCTTCCGGTACTAACTCTCCACTTCTTCCGGTACCATCTTCATCTGGTACCATATTTTTGCCTCTTCTGGTACCAGCTTCATCCAGTACCATATTGCGCCTATTCCGGTACTAGCTCCACCCAATACTACCATCGTGCTGGTTCAGTACCCATATTCATGACTGTGTTCATCTGGTACTAAACCCCTGCCTATAGGATTCTGATACTAACTGTTCTAATTTGGTACCAACTGTGCTAATTCGATACTAGACATAATTCAAAATTTTTGAATGTTTCTAGAAGACAATCGGGCACATGGGTTTTGTCCAGAAAGATGTTTTCATGCAGACTTGTGTATCAAAATTATCCCATCTCGTACATGTGACATGTGGACCTCCATATCAGGGGGAATGATCCTGCCAAAATTAGTAAAAATCTCAAACTACCAACTTGTGCCTCGATTTCCGTACATATGGTATCAGATCTAGAAATTCGAAGATATGGGTTTTGTCTAGAATATGGAAAATTGAGTAAATTGTGAGAAGTTTTTCAAAATTAGAATTTGTTTGGAAGATATGGGTGGAGCCCTAACTCGAATCTGCCCAAATTGATAAAAAACACAGATTTGTGGGATTTATCCTAAAATTGTGAAAATTGTTTTCTTAGTTTGGGGATTCATTTTCATCCATTCCTACATGGATTTTATGTATAAATAAGACCTCATAGGTCTAAGTGGGAAGGGGAATTTTTATGGTGTAATATTGGATCTTGAAGAGAAGAAAAGTTATGTTGTAGAATTGGTTTTTGAAAACTATTGATTGTACTCTGTTTTTATGAAGTAATGAGATAAGTTGAAATTCATGGATTTCGTGCGTATGAACAAATATTCTTCTCTTTAAGTATTTATTAAGATTCCTCGTTGGTACGACAAGGGCCCACCAACCCAATCAAGGTAAGCTTCAATGTATTTTATTTGTAATTATAATTCTTGATTTCTATGTGTATGTGTGTGTGAACATAGTAATTCTATACTTAATCTTAGCATTTAAAATTTAGTCTTGTTATATTTCAATGATACCTTTGATGATATACAATATAGATCTGTGATGAATTTGAGTGAGTAAGAGTTTTATGTATAGTATGAGTGCAATGATTTATGAGTAGTTAATTGTTATTTCTGTGTGAGTATCATTTGCTAGATTAAACATTTTAAATGCTTGTTGTACTTTGCAAAGCTAGGAACTAGTGGAGTCTCTATCTTTCACCATATATGATCCTATAATGGAGCATCCCACTACACTTAGCCTTCGTTTCCAAAATTGATTAGGTTACACCTTGCAAACACATGCACAATCAATACCTCCACCTCTCACCCTACATGCACCTATAATGGAGTGTTTTACTTTCACCGGTATTTCTTTTAAGATTGATTGAGTTTCTCTTTTAAGAATGTGAAGAGTGTTAATTATTATTAGTTTAGTTTCTCTAGGAGATAGAATCAAAGTTCATATTTTCCTTTCATGATCTATCAATGAATAGGTCCATCACCTAAGCAAGAACGTTAGATCATATGCTTGTTTGTGAGTTTTTCTTTCTAATTTTTGAATTGTGTGAAGAGTGTTATCTTTGAAGTGTGAAAACAGAGTGTTGGTTTTTAGATTGTTTTCTTGACTGAGCTATACTCATTAGACATAGGAAATTATTTGTTACTGGCACATATAGTGCATCAACTCTAGTGATTATGAATCCCAGTTGATAATTTATGTTTGGCTATATATTATGCATATAATTGCACCAACATTTTGGCGTTGTTGTCGGGGAGTTGTAAACGATAATAGGCAGTGTTTGGATTAGATTGATTTAATGGTTTTGGATTGGTTTTGTGGATGAATTAAGGGCAGAGAGAATACGGTAAGATGTACAGGAAGAGCCCACGCATCCACTTTAGTGGGGTTGCTCTAAAGTTAGGTTGTCCTCTCTTCTTTTAATGCAAGTGTGTTTTTCCTTCCTTTATGCAAAATTGTGTTTTCATTATGGGATAGCTTGTGTGAACAAATAACCTGGTGACAACAGGGTCCCAGTAATGCAAGGAGTTCAAGTTTGGTGTGTTTTATTTTTGAAAATAGTTTTAAAATTCATATATTTTATGATAAATCATGTTTGGGGTGCTGTAAGAACCCTTGAGTACTAATTTGTGTTGTGAGACAGGGATCATCAACTAGCTAGAGTATTTCAAGGATGATCAAGCGCTTGAAGAATGTTCCTCCAATAACTTTATCACATTCTAGTAGCAGTTGGGATATCCACCTCTCAAGAAGATCATATCTTGACAGTAGCCAAGAATTTAGTTGTCTCTCTACAAGAATATTTAGAAGTCCCTTCGGATTCCTATTATCAATTTGTTGAGGAGACTAAAGAATCATGGATAGAATGCAATGGAGAGCAACCATTGGAACCTGAGATTGAGGAGTTCTTAGCATGCCTCTCAATAGATCCTTTATGTACCTCAGAGACTAATCATCTTGAAGAAGATACTTCGTGTGGAATGGAAAAAGAGGACATGTTGTGTGACCTAAAAAAAGAAGGGAAACAAGAATATCTTGATCCTATTGAAAGATTGTTCCAATTAGTTGTCGGGTCACACTACTCTTTTACTTTTCATTATTGTTTGATCTCATCATCAAAGAAGCTAGTCCTTCATACTCTGGTATGCATTAAAATTTATCTTTTAAACTCGAGTATGGATATATTTCTAACCCTATTATGCACATGTCTTCACTGGAAGTATTCCTATACTTGACGGACATTTTGATTTGTTCAATTAGAGTAGGATAGTAAATAAAGAAATAAATGTTGCAATGAAACCTATCTTTCATACTTTTCATAAATGGGAATGTCAAAAGCTATTAAATCAATCAGTTTAAGATCTTTTGTTTCTATAGTAGATTTCTTTCTAAAAGTTATGATAATTTTGTTTGGAATTTTATGAGAAGGTAATCTCTTCATCCTCCGAATGCACACATAATACTGGAATGGTTTCAAAAGAGAAGAGGACATCCTTGTCAACGGAAGATAACACTTAAGGGAGTGCTTCATGACCAATTTCTTCAAAATTCTTCTTTTTCCTTAAGTTGTTAAAAATTATGCATTCGTGCTTTATTATTACCTATCTATTTTAAGACAACTATTTCACAAGGATGATTAATTAAGTGATATTTTTAATAACAATTGAAATTGAATATTAATTACAAACTATTTTATTCATAGCTAATAATTCAACTTTTGACATCTTCCCTGAATTTTCTATTTGTAAGCATGAATACAAATCTAGTTTTAATTAGTTATACTAGTTTGTTTTTAGCAGATGTTCGCAACCCTCTAAGAATCTTTTTTTTAGTGTCTCACATTGTTTGCATGAGGCCATGAAAAACCTTAGGCATGGGGGAGTGTCCGTTAAGACCTTCATATTCTTTTTCAACTTCCATCGACAAGGCCAAATCAACATGTTTAGTGCTGGAATTTGATAGTCATTTCCATAATTCTGGTATTGTTCTGTTCCGGTACTACAAAATTTTGTTCCGGAACTGCAAAATTATGTTCATCCGGTACTGAAAACAATGTTTTCCTCTGCGCTCATCCGGTACTATGAATAAATTTGCATTCATCTGGTACTGGGAAAAAAATGCATTCATCCGACATTGTAGGAGAAACTTTGCGCTCATCCAGTACTGGGAAAAAATCTATGTTCATCTGGTACTAAGGTGATCTGGTACTGGTAATGAGGTGTTGGTAGTCATTATCCTATATTCAAAGTTTTTTTTGCTCGATTTAAATGCTTCAAGTAATAGGATGTATAAACTCAACATTTTTTCATTTTATTAAGGAATTGGACTAATTATGTATTAAACATGTGGTTACTCTCATACATCCTCCTATCCTCAATTATTGCATGCTCCCTACCTTGAACTTATGCAAGCTCTCATATACATATTCCTCCTAGATTTATACACTCACCCCTAAATTAATCATCCTTGCTATCCTTTAAGAAGATATTTCCACATTTAGCTCTATATGATAATGGGTGCACCTGTCTTATTACCTCATCATTTTGAAAACATGATTGCTAATTAAAATATCCATTGAAAAGTGGTAACACCATTATGTATAATACTAACCTAGTTGATTCAACAAGTTCTTATCTAAGTTTATCCTTACAAGTTTCTCTTGGGTGGTATTGATGAAAACCTCATGTGGCAAACCGCCCTTGCAAAACCTCAATGAACTTTCATTAGAACCCTAATAGGATTAACTAGAGGGACCTCTTAGTCATTATCCAAGATGTTCCATTATACATTGAATAGTTGAGATTTAAGTCTAATGTGGATGATGTCAGCCTTGGGATAATTGCAAGCAGTTAATTATGTGCCTAACAACTCTAAAACACTCTCGTACCACCTACCTTCATTATACTCTAAAACTGTCAATGAATAGTATACATCATTCTAAATATTTTGAGTAATATAATAAAAAGTAAGTATCAGGAAGTACAAGTAAACCCGCCAAGGTACTAAACAGGCCTGCTAGCAATGAGGCCATGCTTGTATGGTACTAAGGTAAACTCGTCAAGGTACTGAATAGGCATGCTGGCAGCGGGGCTATGCCGAGTAAAGGGAGTTGAAAAACATAAAGTGGCACACATAAAACTGAACAAAAACCCTTGGGTCTCATTCTAAAGCATTATCAAATCAAGGCTAGGAGATGACCTTTATATCTCTCGGATGATGTTCTTAAGAACCTTCAAGTATCTAGTTTAGAGTTATATCTTTAAAATAAATAGGTTTGCATGAAAGTGGGACCCTCAGTATATGTAATTCACCTTACCTAAGCAAGAAGAGATTCATCTCTAAAAACTTGGATAAGAAATCAGTTAATCGTCTTGGGATGTATTATTTTATGTGTTCCTCTCTTCAAATGAGATCTAAACTATGCTTATATCACTTTTATTTTAAAGGTAATATAGCCAAGGGGGGCCTATTAGTCAAAGTCATTATGAAAACTCTTGTCCACTATCCTATAATCATATTAGAGTCACATCCAACCCTTTCTCCTAACTATGATCCACAACAAATTGGATAAGAATTAACGTCAAATCACTAACATATCTAATCTATTACTCATGACTCCACTTTTTCGTCATAGCTACTTTTCCATGGGTAAGAAGTGTGAAGCATAGGCCAGGAATTGTATATTGTGTAGTAGGAACTTAGGAGTTGAAGAAGGGTGGAACGTCGGGGAATGCTTGATCAAGTGAGGAGTACCATCAATTTTGAAATTTTGAAGATCATTGTTGCATGAGGACATGCAATGACTTAAGCATGGGGGAATGTTGAGTCTCCATTTTGACACCTTTATTACCCTATATTACCCTCTATTTGAGCCTATTTTACCTATGCTATGTGTATATAATTGATTGTTTCCTCCACAAATACACTTGATGACCTTGTCCATTTGCATAGAGAGGTAACTCATGATTAAGGCATGTTTTGTTTAGTTTTCTTGAGTTAATTTGATTAAATGCTTGATTATGTATGATCCTAATCACTTTGACTCTTAAGTAGATTAATCTGGTACCTCACTATTCCAATACTACAACTATAGCACGATCCAGTATTGCAACTATGGCATGATCTGGTACCCAGTCTATTCTGGTACAAAGGCTCCACCTATTCTGGTACCCAATCTATTTCGGTACCAAGGTTCCACCTATTTCAGTACCCAGTCTATTATGATACCAAGGTTCCACCTATTCTAGTACCTAGTATATTCCGATACCAAGGCTCCACCTATTTCGGTACCCAGGTTCAACCTAATTCAGTGCCAACACAACATTGCATCTGGTACTAGCTCTATGCTTTATCCGGTACCAGCTCTGCGCTTCATCTAGTACCAGCTCTGTGCTTTATCTGGTACCAACTCTCCACCTCTTTCGATACCAGCTCCATTCAGTACCAACTGTTGTAATAGATATTGAAAATTTCTGATGCAACTTAGGCACTTTTACCCAAATTTCTCAATTATCCACCAAAGGCCAAGTCACTCCACTACACTCAGATTTTGATAGAAATGAAAACAGGTGGAGAAGTAAATCTAATACGTTTACTGTCTCTTTTGTTTCTCAATGGTCGATGGGATCCATTACACAACAGAGGGATCTTCTATGGAATATCTACCTGATAATTACAAGTCGTGCTTCAATAGTTCAATGAAATGGAATCTCAGTTAGAGCCACCAGGTTTCCTATTTGAATCTCCAAGTACGGATAAATGCATTGAATTTACAACCATTTGTTCTCCTCTAGAAAAATCGATGAAGCCTTCTGCGCTTGGCCGGAGGAGTGGAGGATAAAATGCCACATTGAAGATTGGCAATTTATATATTTTATTGCTGCATTCTAGTCAGTTTAGAGATCTAAGAATGCTTCATCATCTATTAATATTACCTAAAATTTAAGTCCTCCTGGCGAGAATCTCCTAATATTTCCTATATGATCGTTGTCTCTCCAGTCAGAAACTTTCATGAAAACTAGCAAATAAATCATCGGCCAATCGATCAATCTCTTGACCTAGATTGGGCACATCTTCATGAATTCTCTTCAACTTGAAAGTGGATACAGGATTTATGGAATTGTCATCATTATTCCAGGCATTGCAGGCATCATAAGGAAGAATTTGTCGGTCATAGGAAGAAGTGGCATCAGAAGAAACTGAAACATTGCAGATCTTCTTGGGTTTGGTGAAGGAACGGGGCAAGTGAAGGAGAGACCTGTAGTAATTTATTGTGATGCCTCCATAGGCGCACGTCTTCTTCTTAAGCACCTCAAACATAATATTGTGAAGATGGTGTGGCATGCGGTTGCCAAGGCTGCACTAGATGTCGCAATCTTCATCATCTTTGCATGCTTCATCATCAATTAATTGCAATGCAGTGAATAGGAATATGATTGCAGAGCACTCTGAACGTATATATATATATATATATATATAGTTGCAGAGAAAGAAGGGACGGTCATTTTTGTCACTGGGTTCTGTGGGATTTATTGTAGTGCATTTAATGTTGTTGATAGATTTTAATTTTCTTTGGTCGTAAATGGATATTGTTTTCAATCATGACTCTGAACAGAATTAGAAAGAAATTTCAGACATATTGAAAACTTCACTCTATGATAAGTCATTTATCTGTCCACGTACTTYGAATTTGACATGGGTGGATTGGAAGATCCACATGGCCTACTTACAGCAACCAAAGGCCTTTAAATCTGATATGAGCAAAGTTGGTTTTATCCTGATGGGATGTATCTTTCTTGTCTCCTTGAAAACTCTGAAATTTTGTAACTGCAATCATTTCCGGGCTTAACACCTTTTCCATTTCTAGTTCAATCGAGTATATGATGCCATATCAAATAAAAAGATGATTCATCATGGGGAAAAGAGGTGCTGTAATAAAGCAATAGAGGCAAATTTTTTCATTTTTGGAGCAGACAGTGATTACCAGGCAAGGATCTAAAAGGTTTGTCCCTGTTTCGCTCTCTTTAACAGGGATGCAGTCAAATCAGATGCTTGTTTCTTGTTCAAACCAATTGGGCATCCAGAAAAACTCGGCTCCAATCCATCAAGAACAATTCAACACAAAAACATATCTTATGGGCAATATCGAATGTGACCATATGAACCTTTCTGCTAATCTGAATGCTTCTGGGGATAAAATTGCAGTGCCCACAAAGAAATTAGTGCTCGTGTCTATGGACAAGAGGTGCCCAATTCAGGATTCATTGAAATTATCTTGGAGGCAACAGGGAATACATCTCACATTCTTGGAAGATAGACTTACTTTGCCTCACTCTCCGCAAGTTAAATGATCTCTGCTATTGTCTCCTTTCTTTGGCTTTCACTTGACTCCATGCCCAATGGACCATTTCCCTAGTTTAACCCCCAAACTCTAAAAATCCAAGACCATCATTTACCCATAAATCTGCCCACCATTTCACATTTACTGAAGATCATTTTGTGACATTTTTCAAGAGATCCCTCTCGGGTTGGAGGAGGGAAACTTCTAATCCAAAGTGGCTCGAGGTTGCCTCGGGGTTGATTTGCTGCAACCCAATTTCAGTTCCAAGTGTCAACATTTTGGCGCTGTTGTCGGGGAATTTCGAAGTTGATATCTATCCCTAGGAGAATGACATTTTCATAGTCCTAAGGCCTAGTTGAGCAACCGGTCATAGGAAAATATTGGTTGCACATGCTCTGGCGACTCCATTAAAAGTTTTCGATGGTGATTTCACTGGCAGGAGAACTCAGAATTATATCTTTCACGTAAGGTCACCCAATGGATGAAGGCACTTGGTCTACTATTCTTGGAACTTTATGGGAAAGTACCATCCCTAGATGGAGCCTATGTTGTAACAGATATTGAAAATTTATGATGCAACTTAGGCACTTTCGCCCAAATTTCTCAATTATCCACCGAAGTCCAAGTCACTCCACTACACTCAGATTTTGATAGCAATGCAAAGAGGTGGAGAAGTAAATCTAATACGTTTACTGTCTCTGTTGCTTCTCAATGGTTGACGGGATCCATTACACAACAGAGGGATCTTCTATGGAATATCTACCTGATAATTACAAGTCGTGCTTCAATAGTTCAATGAAATGGAATATCAGTTAGAGCTACCAGGTTGCCTATTTGAATATACAAGTATGGATAAATGCATTGACTGTACAACCATTTATTCTCCTCTAGAAAAATCGATGAAGCCTTCTATGCTTGGCCAGAGGAGTGGAGGATAAAATGCCACATTGAAGATTGGCAATTTATATGTTTTATTGCTACATTCCAGTTAGTTTAGAGATCTAAGAATGCTTCATCATCTATTAATATTACCTAAAATTTAAGTGCTCCTGGCAAGCATCTCCTGATATTTCCTATATGACCGTTGTCTCTCCAGTTGGAAACTTTCATGAAATCTAGCGATGAAATCATTGGCCAATCGATCAATGTCTTGACCTAGATTGGGCGCATCTTCATGAATTCTCTTCAACATGAAAGTGGATACAGGATTTATGGAATCATCATCATTACTGTAGGCATTGCAGGCATCATAAGGAAGAAGCTACCAGTCATAGGAAGAAGTGGCATTAGAAGAAGCTGAAACATTGCAGAGCTTCTTGGGTTTGGTGAAGGAACGGGGCAAGTGAAGGAGAGACCTGTAGTAATTTATTATGATGCCTCCATAGGCGCATGTCTTCTTCTTGAGCACCTCAAACATAATATTGTGAAGATGGTGTGGCATGCGGTTGCCAAGGCTTCACMAGATGGCACAATCTTCATCATCTTTGCATGCTTCATCATCAATTAATTGCAATGCAGTGAATAGGAATATGATTGCAGAGCACTCTGAACGTATATATATATATATATATATATAGTTGCAGAGAAAGAAGGGACGGTCATTTTTGTCACTGGGTTCTGTGGGATTTATTGTAGTGCATTTAATGTTGTTGATAGATTTTAATTTTCTTTGGTCGTAAATGGATATTGTTTTCAATCATGACTCTGAACAGAATTAGAAAGAAATTTCAGACATATTGAAAACTTCACTCTATGATAAGTCATTTATCTGTCCAYGTACTTYAAATTTGACACGGGTGGCTTGGAAGATCAACATGGCCTACTTACAGTAACCAAAGGCCTTTAAATCTGATATGAGCAAAGTTGGTTTTATCCTGATGGGCTGTATCTTTCTTGTCTCCTTGAAAACTCCAAAATTTTGTAACTGCAATCATTTTCAGGCTTAACACCTTTTCCGTTTCTGGTTCAATCGAGTATATGATGCCATCTCAAATCAAAATATGATTCATCACGGGAAAAAAGAGGTGTTTTAATAAAGCAACAACGGTAACTTTTTTCATTTTTGGAGCAGATAGTTATTACCAGGCAAGGATCTGAAAGGTTTGTCCCTGTTTCTCTCTCTTTAACAGGGATGCAGTCAAATCAGATGCTTGTTTCTTATTCAAACCAAATGGGCATCCAGAAAAACTCGGCTCCAATCCATCAAGCACAATTCAACACATAAACATATCTTATGGGCAATATCGAATGCGACCATATGAACCTTTCTACTAATCTAAATGCTTCTGGGGATAAAACTGCAGTGCCCACAAAGAAATCAGTGCCCGTGTCTGTGGACAAGAGGTGCCCAATTCAAGATTCATTGAAATTATCCTGGAGGCAATGGGGAAGACATCTCACATTCTTGGAGCATTTCAGGCTCTGATGAGGCAGTGTATCAGCAAGTGATAGACGCGAGAAAGCAGAAAAGGATGTTGTCTAGCAGAGAACCTGCAGTTACTGAACAAATTAAATATTGCACTTCACAACAATATTCTCAGATAACAAAAGAGAATTGCCTATTGAGGTTAGAAGCATTGAAGATGAGTCACAAGTTATAGAGATTACACCATGCAATAAATGCTCAATCTCATAGTGCCTTTAAAATTAAGAATGAACTAGTTAAGATCTCAAGCGCACGTTGCACAACAAAGACGACATGAGAAATTGAGAGTACAGCAGAATCCTTCGTCTCCACAGATTGGGACTCAAATTGATACACCTAGGTTTTCAAATTATATTTTACAATGGGCACCAATAGTTCGGGCAGGTTTCCTGGAAATACGTTGAAGGTGTAACGCAGAAATCCCTGCCCACTTGTCAAATGATTCAAAACGCTGGCGGAGCATCTGGCAGCTGCAGATTCCATGAAGGTGAAGCGTTTCATATTTCTTTTAGATTATTTTTGTAAACACAGAGATATGAGTTATGTAACGTATTGTGGGTGAGAATAGTTAAATAAGTGTTGATGTAACAAAAATAAAAGGGGACGTGAGTGCAGCGCTAGGGGAAAACCTCTGTGAAGAGGGGTCCTTGTGTAATGCTGAGTTATTTTGTAAGCCAGATTGGAGAAATAAAGATGATTTTTTTCTTGTGACTGTGAGATTCATCACGATCGATTTCTTTCAGCATGTTCTTCTTTTCTTTCAACTGTGTTAATCTGTTTGGATTTCATTTTATATGCTCCTTACCCGCAGTTTATATTGTCATTATCATATTGTTTATTTCCTCCTTATCCCGTCACGACTGCATTACAATTTCGTTTTCTTCTAACTGATGTGCTTCGTTATACTTTAGTACGACCACTACTATAATGAATGAATGTTGGTTTTCTGTAATTGTTTGTTGTCTTTCCTCTGCACCAGCTATCAGCGGGTGTAAGACCAGTCTACACTTCTGGAATTCTGCATATATTCTCTGCTACATTGGTCTTTCCTTTCCTTTTTCTGCTACCGCATCATGATTATCAAATTGCTGAAAGATAGACTTACTTTGCCTCACTTTCCGTAGGTTAAATGATCTCTACTATTGTCTCCTTTCTTCGGCTTTCACTTGACTCCATGCCCAATGGACCATTTCCCTCATTTAACCCCCAAACTCTAAAAATCCAAGACCATCATTTACCCATAAATTTGCCCACCATTTCACGTTTACTGAAGATCATTTTGTGACATTTTTCGAGATATCCCTCTCGGGTTGGAGGAGGGAAGATTCTAATCCAAAGTGGTTCGAGGTTTCCTCAGGATTGATTTGTTGCAACCCAATTTCAGTTCCGAGTGTCAACATTTTGGCGCCATTGTCGGGGAATTTCGAAGTTGATATCTATCCCTGGGAGAATGACATTTTCATAGTCCTAAGGCCTGGTTGAGAAGCCAGTCATAGGAAAATATTGGTTGCACATGCTCTGGCGACTCCATTAAAAGTTTTCAATGGTGATTTCACTGGCAGGAGAACTCAGAATTACATCTTTTGCGTAAGGTCGCCCAATGGATGAAGGCACCTGGTCTACTATTCTTAGCACTTTACGAGAAAGTACCATCCCTAGATGGAGCCTATGTTGTAACATATATTGAAAATTTCCAATGCAAATTAGGCACTTTCGCCCAAATTTCTCAATTATCCACTGAAGGCCAAGTCACTCCACTACACTCAGATTTTGATAGCAATGCAAACAGGTGGAGAAATAAATCTAATACATTTACTGTCTTTGTTGTTGCTCAATGGTTGATGGGATCCATTACACAACAAAGGGATATTCTATGAAATATATACCTGATAATTACAAGTCATGCTTCAATAGTTCAATGAAATGGAATCTTAGTTAGAGCTACGAGGTTGCCTATTTGAATCTCCAAGTACGGATAAATGCATTGATTGTACAACCATTTGTTCTCCTCTAGAAAAATCGATGAAGCCTTCTATGCTTGGCCAGAGGAGTGGAGGATAAAATGCCACATTGAAGATTGGCAATTTATTTATTTTATTGTTGCATTCCATTCAGTTTAGAGATATAAGAACTCTTCATCATCTATTAATATTACCTAAAATTTAAGTGCTCCTGGAGAGCATCTCTTGATATTGCATATATGACCATTGTCTCTCCATTCAGAAACTTTCATGAAAACTAGCGATGAAATCATCGGCCAACCGATCAATCTCTTGACCTAGATTGGGTGCATCTTCATGAATTCTCTTCAACATGAAAGTGGATACAGGATTTATGGAATCATCATCATTATTGCAGGCATTGCAGGCATCATAAGGAAGAATCTATCGGTCATAGGAAGAAGTGGCATCAGAAAAAGCTGAAACATTGCAGAGCTTCTTGGGTTTGGTGAAGGAAAGGGGCAAGTGAAGGAGAGACCTGTAGTAATTTATTGTGATGCCTCCATAGGCGTGTGTCTTCTTCTTGAGCACCTCAAACATAGGCAAATATTGGTTGCAGCCAGTCATAGAGAAATAAAGATGATTTTTTTCTTGTGACTATGAGATTCATCACGGTCGATTTCTTTCAGCATGTTCTTCTTTTCTTTCAACTATGTTAATCTGTTTGGATTTCATTTTATATGCTCCTTACCGGCAATTGATATTTTCATTATCATATTGTTTATTTCTTCCTTATCCTATCACGACTGCATTACAATTTCATTTTCTTCTAACTGATGTGCTTCGTTATACTTTAGTATGACTACTACTATAACGAATGAATGTTGGTTTTCTGTAATTGTTTGTTGTCTTTCCTCTGCACCAGCTATCAACGGGTGTAAGACCAGTCTAGACTTCTAGAATTCTGCATATATTCTCTGTTACATCGGTCTTTCCTTTCCTTTTTCTGCTACCACATCATGATTATCAAATCACTGAAAGATAGACTTACTTTTCCTCACTTTTCGCAAGTTAAATGATCTCTGCTATTGTCTCCTTTCTTCGGCTTTCACTTGACTCCATGCCCAATGGACCATTTCCCTGGTTTAACCCCCAAACTCTAAAAATCCAAGACCATCATTTACCCATAAATCTTCCCACCATTTCACATTTACTGAAGATCATTTTGTGACATTTTTTGAGAGATCCCTCTCGGGTTGGAGGAGCGAAGCTTCTAAGCCAAAGTGGTTCGAGGTTTCCTCGGGATTGATTTGCTGCAATCCAATTTCAGTTTCGAGTGTCAATACCATCTTTGCACCTCTTTCAATACCATCTCTCTGCCTCTTCCAGTACCAGCTTCATCTGGTACTAGCTCTGTGCTTCATCCGATACCAGCTCTATGCTTCATCTGGTACCAGCTCTGTGCTTCAACTGGTACCAGCTCTGTGATCCATCTGATACCAGCTCTCCACCTCTTCTAGTACCATCTCTATCTGGTACTAGCTTTGCACCTCTTCCAATACTAGCTTCATCTAGTACCAACACTCCACTTCTTCCGGTATCAGCTTCATCTAGTACCAGCTCTCCACCTCTTCTAGTACTAGATTTCACCTATTTTGGTACTAGCTCCATACAATACTACCATCACCTTGGTCTGGTACCCATAGTCATGACTATGTTCATTTGATACTAAACCCTTGCTTACAGGATTTCGGTACTAACTGTTCTAATCCGATACCAACTGTGCTAATCTGGTACTAGACATAATTCATAATTTTTGAATGTTTCTAGAAGAAAATCGGGCACATAGTTTTTTTCCTGAACGATGTTTTTAGGAAGATACATGTGTTAGAATTCACCTAGCTCACACATGTGGATCTCCAACTCAGGGGGAATGATTCTGCCAAAATTAGCAAAACTTTCAAACTGCCAACTTGCGCCTCGATTTCCATACATATGGTATCAGATCTAGAAATTCGAAGACATGAGTTTTGTCTAGAATATGGAAAATTGAGTAATACGTGAGAAATGTTTCAAACTTAGAATTTGCTTGGAAGATATGGGTGGAGCCCTAACTCGAATCTTCCCAAATTGATAAAAAACACAGATTTGTGGGATTTATCCTAAAATTGTGAAAATTGTTTTCTTAGTTTGGGGATTCGGTTTCATCCATTCCTCCATGGATTTTATGTATAAATAATACCTCATAGGTCTGAGTGGGAAGGGGAATTTTTATGGTCTAAGATTGGTTCTTGAAGAGAAGAAAAGTTATGTTGTAGGATTGGTTTTTGAAAACTATTGATTGTACTCTGTTTTTCTGAAGTAATGAGATAAGTTGCAATTCATGGATTTCGTGCATATGATCAAATATTCTTCTCTTTAAGTATTTCTTAAGATTCCTCATTGGTACGACAAGGGCCCATCGACCCAATCAAGGTAAGCTTCATTGCATTTTATTTGTAATTATAATTCTAGATTTATGTGTGTATGTGTGTGTGAACATAGTAATTATGTACTTAATCATAACATTTAAAATTCAATCCTGTTATATTTCAGTGATACCTTTGATGATATACAATATAGATGTGTGATGAATTTGAGTGAGTAAGAGTTTTATGTATAGTATGAGTGCAATGATTTATGAGTAGTTAATTGTTATTTTTGTGTGAGTATCATTTGCTATATTAAAAAATTTCAATTCTTGTTGTACTTTGCAAAGCTAGGAACATGTAGAGTCTCTATCTTTCACCATACATGAGCTTATAATGGAGCATCCCATTGCACTTAGCCTTCTTTTCCAGAATTGATTAGGTTACACCTTGCAAACACATGCACAATCAAGACCTCCATCTCTAACCCTACATGTACCTATAATGGAGTGTTTTACTTTGACCCGTATTTCTTTTAAGCTTGATTGAGTTTCCCTTTTAAGAATGTGCAGAGTGTTAATTATTGTTAGTTTAGTTTCTCTAGAAGATAGAATCAAATTTCATCTTTTCCTTTCATGATCCATCAATGAACAGGTCCATCACCTAAGCAAGAACGTTAGATCATATGCTTGTTTATAAGTTTTTCTTTCTAATTTTTGAATTGTGTGAAGAGTGTTATCTTTGAAGTGTGAAAACAAAGTGTTGTTTTTTAGATTGTTTTCTTGTTTGAGTTATTATTAGTAGACATACAAACCTATCTGGGATCGACACATATAGTTCATCAACTCTACTGATTATGAATCTTGATTGATAATTTATGTTTGGTAATATATTATGCATATAATTGCACCAACACTTGGAATGCCTCTCTTACTGTTTTTTTAGCACATACATAACATTCTAAAGAAATCCAAGTAATTCCTTACATTTCTTAAGGTATGGTAGAGCATATATGGTCTCAATAATCATCATCATACTTATTTTTAGAGACCTAACCACCCTAACCCCTCACGTAGGTAGAATAATATATTTTCCATGTAATAAAGGCCAATATTAAAAAGGCCTAGTAATAAGGAAGAATAAGTCAAATGTAAGAAGACCTAATAGAAGCTTTCACTTCTAGAAGATATTCCTCTAGATTGTTCTTTTGGTAGATAGATTTAGTATAAATAGGAGTCAAGGGCATGATAAGTTTTTTTCTTGAGAATTATTTTAATAAAGAGCTCCTCTGTTGGAGGTTTCCCTCTCGAAGAGGCAAGTAAACATTGTTTCCTATCAATAAAGGTATTATTATGGTATTGTAGTTTCATATATTGTGTTGTTCTACTGTTATTCTCTAAAATATTTATGCTTTGGCTATTATAATAGATCTGGTACCTTAGAAGTGGTATCAGAGCACTTTCCTTGGTAGAAAATTGTGGGTTATTTTTTTTTTCAAGGTAGAGACATATAACAACGTCTTAAAGCTATAGCTATATGTTGTTCAACACATAAATCCATAGTCAGGGAAGCATACATCAAGGAACTAAAAGTGTTACTTAAGCACACATTGTTGGCCACCCTTGTAACCCCTATTGGTACCCCTTCGAGTGGTAGCACATCATACATCACCTGTATATGGATCAAACTAGATATCATGAAGCTCTCTGTAGATAAACCATTGGTCGCCTGACTGTTGTAGTGCCACCGAGAACAACACTCGAGAATATACTCTCTAGTACCTGGGTAGTCGAGTAGTACGATTAAGGGCTTAGTCTAGCCTCCTTAGTTGGTTTCCTGAGATATTGGGTTGAGTACTATTGTTGGAACCCGCATGTATATAAAAGAGCTATAGCATAGGGAAAACCCTTTTCTATAGAAACCTTGAACACCCTAATCCTTGGGACCAAAACAGAAACATAATAGACAATATATATTGTCGTGTGTTGGCCCTCGACCAATTTTTGTGGAAACGTTGGTCATGTTTGACCATTTTTTGGACTTCGACAGGCTTGTCGAAGATGGAGTGCCCAGGAAAAGAAGAGATTGCAGGATCTCGCCCATTTGTAGGCTTTTTGAGATTTTAGGGTTTATGTAACGAGTATGGGATGTCATCCCATGGGTCTTACCCATGTTTAGGCCTCTTTTGTAATGTATAAATAAGTATCTAAGTAATGTAAGAGAGATAGATATGAAGTGTGGCTTAGTGCATGATTAGATAAGATTTTTGCATGAATGTGTTGAGGCTTGCAGAGCTAAGTGCAAGCATTTTGTAAGTGCTTGGTGCATAGACTGTGTAAGGCTTTGTGCTTTGACCTAGCTCAAGGAAGGAGGATCTAGTGAGATGCATGCATATCTCCTATCCTTTGTGGAGTTGGATATGTGGCTTGGTGTCTATAAGAATATTGAAGAGAATAATAAAGAAGAAGAGAAGAGTTGGTGGATGTAGCCCCACACTGGGGTGAACCACATATATCCTTTTTTATTGTGCTTTATACAATGTTGTTCATGGTGTTTATTTATTTATTTGCTTAACCTAGGTGCATGATAGGTAGATACATTGATGCTTAGTGTTTTATATATGAATGAATGTTAGATCTGCTCTGATACTATGTGTTAAATGATTAGATATGCTTAAACCTTGGTTACTACTATGTTGATCTGTAATGAGGGTTAATCTGCGATGTGAATAAGACTTAGAACTTAATGCATATAGTTGGTGAAGTTATCTGTTAAGTATTGTGATCACAGATCTGTGTTCCAGCTAGGTTGTATACACTTGAGTCTTGCAGCCCCCCCTGCCTCTACCTCGGGTGAGACTTCATCTGCTTCGCAGGTGTTGCCGAAAGGTCCGGTAGTTAGGGTTTTTTTGGTTTGTTGTTGAAGCATTGAATGCCAGGTTTGCTCCTGTGCCAACAAGTGGTTCTGTTGCCAGGACCTGAAACTGTTATTGCTAGGAACTGAAGAGAAGAAAAATCTATGTGTGTAGATCTATTGTTGTAGTGCATAGTATTCTACTTGACTTATGAAGCTCTGTTTTAATAAGAGAAGTATGAAATGAATAAAATAGGTAATATCTTAAAGCTTTGTGCTCTGATAAAGGTAAGATAATTGGAAAACTTTCTTTGAAAGTATGAATTTAGGTTTGATTGATATATATTGTCTGGAAACTAGGACACAACTAGAAGAAAGAATATTTGATCTGGATAAATTTGATAGAGATAGTGAAAGACATGTTATTCCTATGCATAGAAAGAATTTTTGGACTAACAAGTGGATGCATGACCCTAGAAAGAATTTTTACAGATTGCAGGTCCATCACTGTGATCCTAGTGCGTAGTATAGGAAAGGTTGGGGATCATTTAAGAGAAAAAGAGGATTGACACTATGTTATAACTGCAGAAGATCGAGACATCTTGCTAAGGAATTCCCTAGTATCGGTCCTATTTGTATTTGTTGTAAATTTGTTGGTCACGAGGTTTTGGATTGCTCTATAATGATTGCTAAAGTTGAAAAGATGAACATAAGACAAGAAAACTATGAAGAAGGCCAAGAGACTAAGGATATGTTAGAGAACCAGAAAGAAATAGAGACTATATTATTGCAGATGAAAGAAACATTGAATGATAACAAAGACATCAGTTTACCATAGATCTTAAAAGAGAACTAGTGCATAGAAACAAGTATAGGAGACTTCAACATAGATTTTGTATTGGATGAAGAAACATAGGTGAATATCATGCCAGAAAGCTTTTGGGAAATCATGTTATGATTCCTTCATTGGGAGGAATAGGATTGTTTAAAGGAAAGATGATAACCCTATGTGGAAGACTTACTCATGTACCTATGAGATCCCATGGAGCATCAACTAAAGAATAATTTCAGGTCATTAAGTTTGTTGAGAACAACGCCCCTTTTTCACTTTTGTTAGGAAAAACCTAGATTGAGAAATATCATATCCAAAGGAAAGAAGAAGCAGAATCCACAGAATAGAAAAAGCAAGAATTAAGGGAATTTATAGCCTGGAAAATAGAGTGACTGATACAAGAACAAGAGGACAAGTTGAATCAATTGAGGTCCAGAGAATTAGTTGTTGAGGTTGAAAAAACACAAGAATTCTTAAAGAACCTATCCATGAAGGAGAGAAGAGCACCTACCCCAGAAATAGTAAGAGAAGAAGTATCACATTTGAACCCTCTGAAAGACCCTCAATAGTGTGAAGTTACTATGCTAAGAGAAGATAAGAATAAGAATGGAAAGAGGAACCCAGAGACTTGTAGAACTTGAACCTCACTGGAATAGAAAAACAACATAGAATGGCACTTTTCCATGACAAAGCTATATGACTGTTGGAGGCATCCCAATCGTTAGAACGATGCCCTGGAATGGCTAGAAATGAATTTATTGCCAAAAAGATCGCCATTGGACCGTTGGGACCATGCCATAATGGATGGATTCATTTTGATTAGGGAATTTTGAGCCGTTAAAGGAATCCATTACGAAATTTCTTATTTAATCTGTTGTATGCCTCACCGGGGCCACTTTTTCAAACTAAGATATTCGAGCCCACAGAGAATTGATCGCATAATGCACTATACTCTCTAGACCTTGTCATCCGTTGGATTACCTTGAGTGTCTGATTGCCTACCCGAGCTATTTGATTATGAGTGTGCATGTTGGGCGACCTTAGCGTAGTAAAGAAATCTGTAGAAGATATCTTGATTGACCTTATGGATGAGAGATTCATGTCTATAGGTATATAGGCATCATCGACAAGCATATTTCAAGCCTCCCCTTCGACTGGATGTCGATTTGTGCCATCCCAAACCATGATTGAGAAAAGAAGCAAGGATCGCGATGATCTAGCCAATGCAAAGCATATCTCATCAGTCTTTCCCAACTACATCCTGCCTCTGGCTGGCGTAGTTAGTCATGATAACATCATGTGTGACTTCGAGTACATTCTCATCAGTGCGTACCTCCCGAAGGGGATATGCGCAGTCAGAATACAACTAGGACTGATCCCAAATCTCAAGATAAGTGACTTTAACTTGGGAGAATGGAATAATTATATGATGCTCACACTGCATTGGTACCTAACAAATATGACTGGGAAGAAGCCTAATATAGTTCCCTAACCATGGATCAAGGAGATCGTAAGGTCCACGATCCTTCGACAGACATCAGGAGGTTAACACGTGCGTTAAACTCCTCCTGTCATGCTACCATGGAGGTTATCTCTATTTGGATAGACATGTGACTGTGTATCCGGGGATAATCCACATGATCACCAGACTAAGCATGCAAGGACCAAACCCTCACCATTTCTATCCAAAGAAGGCTACAAATCGCTCTCTGGCACAGTGTATAAAGGAAACCTATGGTGATGTGGAGAAAGGGAAGTGAGGCTACAAGGTAGCCTCCATCCAGGATAACAAAATGTGCCTAGCTTGTCAATTGATAGCGGGCAAGCTCATCAGAAAAAATAGGTTGACACAATTCACAGGCTTCATAGTCGACCTCGCAGGGAAGTGTGTCAAGGGCATGCAAATGAACTCGGTGATATACCTCATCAATAAGTTGTATAAGTACTGTTGCGAAGCACAGGACCAAGGCTACAAGTTTCAATTTAGTTGGTTGTTGTTCTTAATAGGATTTGTTGCTTGGGAGATACCAAAGGGAGTGACATTTCCTGAAGTTAGGCCATTAGAACCATTGGCCGCAAGGTTCACCACCTTGTGGTATGTGAGTGATATGGTGAAGCAGTGGCAATAAAATTCGGTGTTCCATGCATACTACCTACATCTCGAATGTGCCATTGAGTCATTCCCTCAAATGACCCCAAACACCTTGCATACTTACAAGCC
Organism: Picea glauca; assembly: GCA_000966675.3. Lineage (NCBI taxonomy): Eukaryota > Viridiplantae > Streptophyta > Pinopsida > Pinales > Pinaceae > Picea > Picea glauca. Next base: position 497,769 of record JZKD02S1673945.1, read on the forward strand.
ACTAGTGAAGTTCCATGCAGACTGCCACTTCATCTACATCACTGCACGCAGGGATGAAAGAAAGGAGGAGCTGCAGTATTATACAAACTTATTGATGAAGATATGGAGGAGATAACCAAGGAATGGTCATTCGAATTCCTTGTACCAGTCGATAAGACAGAGCTCTCCAACCCTGACATCATCGGAATCCCTGTAGTCACCCGAACCGAGTATCATAGACCAAGAAGCACAAAGAAAAAGAAGAAAAAGGAAGAAGTTCAGGAGACATACAACAAATCGAATGAAACTACACCTAACTCACCTAAAGAAGGAGGAGGTGTTACACCTCAAAATTACTCACTTCGATAGTGTCGGAAGAGTCATCATTACAAGTGTTGTAAGTGTTGCATCTTGTCCACAAGTGTCACATCTTGACCATAAGTGTTATAAGTGTTTCTAACATCATACTTCCTTCTTGCCTATTTCATGCCTCCAACGACATGACAGGGACACTTAGGACACCTCAAAGACTAGTTTTGAAGAGGAGGAATCAGTCTACTAGAAGTACAAGCCTTCTGCCATTGAAAGAACCACTCAAAAATGGGTTTTGGAGGGGAGTTATCCCCTATACACTGTCAGGGAGAGTTGGCACTCCCTGGCCTTCTTTGGGGGAGCATTATAATTCTTTGGTGCCCCTTTTGGGGGAGAGCCACCATTTCTGAGAAAAATTTGGTTTGTTGAGAAGAATGAGGGAAAGATACCTTCAATATATGAAGGTGGTTGGATTCGAATATGAGCTCAAGGAATGTTCTTAGGGAAGATCCTCAACTTATCCCAAATATCTCTCAAGTGGTTGGGTCTTTCCAAGCTTATATAAAGAGGCCTTCTCATGGTGAAAGGAGAGGAAAGATTGGAGGTATGAAACCTATGATCTCATAGGAAACATATAGTATAGGAAAAGAGACATTGCAATAGAATCTAACTTATGATATCATGAGGGAGATGTCATTTGAAGCATCAAAATCTTGTATGTTGGTTATTTGAGCAAGGGTTTGGACAAGGAGAGCTTGGTGAAGCTGTTGCACTACATCCATGGCTGTAAGTAACACTTTGTTCTCATCAATATAAATTGATGCTTGGCCTGTTTCCTTTGAAGTTTTTTGTGAATATGAACTTGTATTCTTCATAAGATAGATCTATATTTGAGCCAATCTCAATAGAGTAGGAAGTTCATTGTATCTTTGTTTGTTCTACTGGACCTATTGAGGAGCTTAGGATTGAAGCTCAACTTGGACTTTGCAAGAACAAACGCCATTAAAAGGTACATACTTCTCTTCTTCCTCTTCGTACATTAACTTAATTGTATCTAAAAGGAAAGTCAGTGTCCATGTTAAGAACTTTTTTTTCTTGGCCTTAAAGAGTTAGGGACCTTGAGAGAATCCACTTGTCCGCAAGAGGATTTCTCTTCAACAAAAATTGGCAACTCCATTGGGGAGGAACTTCGATTTTTGTTTCCTTTCCCAGATCTTGTCTTGGAACTTTTCCCACTCATTTTATCTTCTCCATATTGACTTTTGTATTCTTAGAATGGTTTTATTGCCTCTTTATGTCATCGTGATCACCTTGATTGACAGAATTTTCTTGAATTTTTGAGTTTCTGGGAACTTTTCTGAGATTTTGAAGCAAAGCTCTCCCCTGCCCTTGTTATCAGAGTGCCAGCACTACCTGATGGTATTACACAAAGCATTATAATTCTCTGGTGCCCCTTACACCAGAGGGATAACCCTTTTTTTTGAAAAATCCTCTAGTTTTTCAATTTTTTGGGTTCAATTTCTGCTTTTTACATTTGCTCAGGGTCTCATACTTTCAGTCCATCTTGGTATTGGCCTTCAATACCTTGTTTTCTAAGGATTCATCCTCATTTGGATTTTCTAACATTTGTCCTTAATTTTCAATTTGTCCTTCATGATTTGGAGGCAATTTGTCATTTTCTTCTCGTTTATTACGAGTGAAAACTTTGTAAAAAGTTTCAAAGGTCTTTTCTACTTTTCTTTCTGATCTTTGATTTGTCTTGTCCAAGCTCTTTCTCCTTCCTTTTGAGTTTTTGGCTTTATGTTTCTTGTTTGATCACAACAAGGGTGTCTTTTGGTTTATGTGAAGTTTACTTCCAGATTGCTTAAATCTCACAACTCTTGAAGTCTGATTAGCATAAGAATATTTACATCTACTGGTTATCAATCACATATAAACATTTTAGAATTGCATTGGATTCCTTATTAAGGACTATTGCATGACGTCATTTCATCTTGGTGTTTGACAGTGAAAGGAAAATCTTTTTCCTTCCCTTAATTACACATTCATTGAAAGAAAAGACTGCTTATCATTTCGTATGCATGTTTTGGGAACTGAGTCATAATATCATTAGTATTCACTCTCATACACCTCTCAATAAACATGATGCATGAGAATCTCCCACATCAAGTGAGCCAGCGTGGAAGCCAAAGGACAACTGGATGAGCCAACACAAATTTTAGTTTCTCTTGGATTTGATGCACAAAACTTAATGTGGAGATTTAATGAAGCGCACTTTGTATATTGTAATGGACCTTGAGCGGATTGCTCTCGTCCTTTAGTAGATAGACGACATTTAAGGTAGTTAATGCAGGTACATAGAAATTTAATTCTATAATAGATAGTTATAGAGCGCAAGAGGGAAACGGGATATAGACACCCTCATTGTGCATTTGTATCATTAGTTAGAAGAATTTGAGAAAGAGCAAGCAGAGAGCTATGTAAGAACACCCATGTACTGATATTTGAATTAATAGAAGAGTTTGATTCAAATTCATGGCTTTGTGTCTATTCTTTGTGTATTGATGTTGATATGCTCATGTATGCTTGCTTCCAGTTATACATTTGCTTTTATATGCTGTGTATATGATTTCATGTTTAATTTGAAGTCTGAAGGGAAGAAAGAATGAGTTTCAATTGTTTCTCTATTTGAGCCAGAGGATTCCTGGAAGGAGTGTAGTTGAAGTGTCCACAAGGAGTGCGTTGACAAAGGGGTTCAAATAGAGACAACTTTTGTTCTCATTCATCCCAGAAGTGCAGTTGGGTACAGGAGGCGTGCAAGGAGTGCCCAGGCCAAGGGAAGTCTCAGGGTTGCAAACCTGAGTGAAGTATCGAAGGACTACTGCTACAGGAGTGCACAGAGTCAAAAGACTTCAACATTAAGGAAGTGTCTGAAGGTTTCCGCAAGGAGTGCGAGAAAGAGGTCTTTCTAAGAATATGAAGAGTCGTGGAAAAGCTCGGGAAGGATAGGCCTTTGATTTTGTTGAAGAAAAATTTAGACAAGTTGTGCCTTGAAGGTTCAAGAGACGTCATAATTTTTGGAGTATGTGGAGAAGTTCCATGGAGCTACACTTGGTCATTTCGCAGAATTCATCTGGAAGGAACGAATGGTCGGTATTCTCTAAGGAGAATCAATGAATCCCTGTGAGTCATTAGATCTTGTGGATGTGTAGGGGAGATACAGCAGTGTATTCCTGAAGGTTTAAGCTCAGGAAAGATAGAGCCGTTGATCCAAGCTAGCCAGGACCGTTGGATTATTCACGAAATTTCTTATTGGGAATTCGTGAGAGAAGAGTCGAAGATTTGGTAACGGGAATCGCGATATTGCGATACCCGATATCCCAATGGCTACATAAATAGTATGGGCCATGGCTGAGTCAATGAGTGGAGGATAGGTGGCACAAGCTACCGGGGTTTCGTGTCGAGAAGTCTCGATACAATAGCGTCAGGATTCGTGAAATCGCAAACCCCAAATTCCTGATAGAGGTGAAAGGACGTTAAAAGGTCAACTCGCACACGTGTTGGATAATCGACATATCGAGAGCTGGGAGCCGGTAAAACGAAGTGCTCAATATCGTGAGGGCCGAGATCACGATAGAAAAAATCCCAACAAAGTAAAGGAGAGGGTCAGCGTTGACTTGTATAGGCATTCGGGGATTCAAGAGTCCGACGTTCGACCACTGACCTCGTGAAGTCATGAAGTCTGATTCTCTGATAAGTAAAAAGAGGGGATCGCTCAAGAATTTTGTGGGTGAAGATTTCTCGATAGGGAAATAGAAGAACATTTGAGTTCTTCGAGCCATGTGAAGAGAAGATCCTTTGAGCGGGCGTGCCTACAGGTGCATGCTATGTCAGTTTGGTATCAGAGCTTGGAAAGTTCTTTGCTTTTTGTAGCAGAGAAGAGGAGAATTCACCATGCCGCCGAGAAGAGATAGACAGTCACCCAATCTAGAGGTTAGGGAAATGCCGCAATGAAGAGGCAGGAAGATGGAAGATCCAGCCATAGAGAGACAAATGTGTGATCTTCGAGCCAAACTCGAAGACATGGAGACAACGCAAAGACGCACAGCCAGTGCAAGGGATCTGAGTGATTTCGATAGTGAAATAGAGGCTGAAAATGAGGAAGAAGTTGCAGTCAAAGATGCATCAAACGAGCATTTGATCAGAGTTATTGCTAGGATGGGTGCAAGAGAAAAGATGGACATTTCAGTTTACGAGAGAAACTTGGATGCAGAGGAGCTTCTAGACTGGATCAGAGCTCTAGACACATACTTCAACTATGAAGATGTCAAAGAAGACAAGAAGGTCAAGCATGTTTTCATGAGATTGAAAGGACATGCAACATTGTGGTGGGATAAACTACAAGCTGACAGACGTTGCAAGGGAAAGAAGAAAATTAAGAGCTGGGATAGGATGATCACGAAGATGAAGGAACAATTCATTCCCAGGGACTATCAAATTACTTTCTTCAGGAGAATGCAGAACCTGAGACAAAAGTTGATGACAGTGAAGGAATACACTGAAGAATTTTACAGACTGAACATCAGAGCAGGTCATTAGGAGAGCGATGATGAGAAAGTTTCCAGATACATGAATGGTCTAAGATATGACATTCAGGATGAGATGAGCATGGTAACCATCTAGACTGTGGAAGATGCTTATCAAATGGCTCTGAAAGCTAAAGAGAAGCTAAGTCGAAAGCAGATTTAGAGGGGCCGAGGCAAAAGTCAACCCAGAGGCAAAGCAGTTGCCTAGGACAAATTCCAGAATCCCAGGGAGGAATGGAAGAAACCTCAGGGTAAAGTTGAGAGAGGTGGAACCTCACAGAGAGGTCCATATGTTGAACGGTGAGGGCAACATAATGAGTTGAGAGGATATTATGCTGACAACAACACTTTTCCTTGTACTAGAGGTAGAGGAAGAGGAAGAGGTGGAGTAATCACATGCTTCACATGTGGGAAGAATGGGCACAAGTATTATGAATGTCCAGAGAAAAAGAAGGACATTGGAGAAGCTCACATCGCCAAAGCACAGAGGTGGGATGTTGAGGCCGAATATTCTGAAGGCAGAAGATCGTTGATGATGAAAAAATTCCTTTTGACACCCGAGAAGGAGGTGGAAAGTTCAGTCCAAAGGACTAGACTTTTTAGTATTGCTTGCAAGACTAAGGACAGGATATGCAAGGTCATTGTAGACAGTGGTAGCATGGACAATCTCATACCTACAGATATGGTAGAGAAGCTGGAGCTGGAGACGACTGATCATCCAAGCCCATACAGAGTTTAGTGGCTACAAAAAGGACACTAGGTAACTGTTACTAAACAATGCTTGGTTGAATTTAAGATAGGGGGATATAATGATAAGATATTATGTGATATCATTCCTATGGATGTTTTTCATCTATTGCTGGGTAGACCATGGAAATATGACAGAAATGTGATTCATGATGGGAGAATGAACACATACACCCTAGAGAAGAATGCGAGGACACACATGTTGCTTCCGATAAAGGATAAGGAGGTGAAGCCGGAAGTAAGAAACATTGTACTTTTCATGAGTGGGAAGGAACTTCTTACAGAAGTTAAGAAGAAGTAGGATCCATAGTTCATTGTGTTCAGGAAGCCGAAGATTGTTTTGACTAGCACAAGAGTGGATGATTTACCAGAAGATGTTCAGAAACTACTGGAAGAGTTCGCTGACATCATAGTGGATGAACTACCTTGTTCGTTTCCACCGATGAGGAGTGTGAGCCATCATATTGATCTCATACCAGGGGCCAGTTTGCCAAACAAATCCACGTACAGATTGATGCTGCAGGAGAATGAGGAGGTTAAAAGTCAAGTCCAAAAGTTATTGGACAAAGGATTAGTGAGGGAAAGCTTGAGTCCATGTGTTGTTCCAACAGTACTCAGTCCGAAGAAAGATGGAGGTTGGAGGATGTGTACTGACTTGAGGGAAATTAACAATATAACCATTAGGTACAGATTTCCATTGTCAAGGATGGATGATTAGATGGATTGCTTAAGTGGAGCAAAATACTTTTCAAAGATTGATTTGAAAAGTGGTTATCATCAGATTCGCATGAGAGAAGGTGATGAATGGAAGACAACATTCAAGACAAATCAAGGATTGTATGAATGGATTTTTATGCCATTTGGCTTAACAAATGCACCGAGTACCTTCATGAGGTTGATGAACGAAGTATTGAGGGAGTTCATCGGGAAATTTTTCATCATGTATTTAGATGACATACTAGTTTTCAGTAAATCAGTGGTAGAGCATCTGAAGCATTTGGCTACAGTGATGCAGAAACTACATCAGGAGAAGTTGTTAATAAATATGAAGATGTCCTCATTCATGAAGACTGAGATCATTTACTTGGGGTTTGTTATTTCAGCAAATGAGTTAAGGATGGACCCAGATAAGGTGGAGGTAATCAAGAATTGGCCATCACCGAAGAATATATTTGAGATGAGAAGTTTTCACAGATTGGCTAGTTTCTACCGAAAATTCATCAGGAATTTCGGTGGAATTAGCACAGCAATGATGGATACAGTGAAGAAGTGGCATAAGTCTTTTCACTAGACTGGAGAGGCTGAAAAGAGTTTCAACCTGTTGAAGAGGAAGATTATAGAACAACCAGTTCTGGTGTTGCCGGATTTCCAAAAGACATTTCAGGTAAAATGTGATGCAAGCGGATTTGCAGTTGGGGCAGTCTTGAGTCAAGAAGATAGGCCTATCGCATACTTCAGTGAAAAGATGAATGAAATGAAATTGAAATACTCCACATATGATAAGGAGTTTTATGCTATCATACAAGCATTGAAGAAATGGAGGCATTACTTAATCCAAAAAGAGTTTGTATTGTACAGTGACAATCATGCACTGTAGTTTGTGACTCAATAGGAGAAGTTGAATCAAAAACATGTAAAATGGGTTGAGTACATGCAAAATTTCACATTTGTGATTAAACATATTTCTAGTACTGCTAACAAAGTTGCTGATGATTTGAGCAGGAAGTGTTTGCTGTTGTAGGAGTTCAGAGTCAAAACATTGGGTTTTGATGATCTCAAGAACATGTACACTGATGATCTAGATTTTAAGGACGTGTATGAGGCAGCTGAGAATCCAATTCTCAGGGATAGAAGCAATTGAATAGAGTACATGATCCAGGAAGGATTGTTGTTCAGAGGCAATCAACTGTGTATTCTGAAATTCTCCATGAGGGAGAACTTGTTGAAGGAGAAACACAATGGAGGATTGGCCATACATTTCGGTCACGACAAGACGTTCACAAAGCTGAGCGAATCATACTTTTGGCCAAGGATGTGAGCAGATGTCAAGATATTTGTAGATAGATGCAGAATTTTCCAGCATTCGAAGGGAAGGAAGCAAAATGCGGGATTCTATCAACCATTGCCCATACCAGAAAGGTCGTGGGATGCCATTAGCATGGATTTTGTATTGGGGTTTCCAAGAACACAAAAAGGTGTTGATTGAATCTTTGTGGTAGTGGATAGATTTTCCAAAATGGAACATTTCATTCCATGTCAAAAAACCAATGATGCAACTCACATCGTGAACCTGTTTTTCAAAGAGGTCATTTGACTTCATGGGTTACCGAGAAGCATAGTTTCAGACAGAGACATGAAATTCATAGGGAATTTCTAGAGGACCTTATGGAAGAAGCTGGGAACTAACCTGTTGTTTAGTTCAACATATCATCCTCATATGGATGGACAGACATAAGTGGTAAACAGGAGTCTGGGAGACTTGCTGAGAAGCTTGGTGACAGAGCACCACAACAGTTGGGACAATATATTACCACAAGCAGATTTTGCGTACAATGACTTAGTAAACAGGAGTACAGGGAAAAGTTCATTTCAGATTGTCTATGGGATGCAGCCGAGAGGAATTTCTGAACTGAGGGATTCAGAACAGACTACGACTAGGAGCGCTAGTGCAGCATAATTCGCCGAGGCGATGAAATAACTTCACATTCAGGTGAAGCAACGACTGCTCGAATCAAGTCAGGAGTATAAACGCAGAGCCGATCAGCATAAAAGACAACTTCAATTTGAGGGTGGTGATCTGGTTCTGGCACACTTAAGAAAAGAAAGGTTCCCGAGAGGAACATATAATAAGTTGAAGATAAAGAAAATCAGACCCTACAAGGTCTTTAGAAAATTTGGGGCAAATGCTTACGAGATTGAATTACCCGATGATATCGAAATTTCTCCGATATTCAATGTCTCATATTTGTACCCATATAGAGCTGAAGAAATAGGGACCAGAATTGAACAACCAGTGATCCAGTGGATGAAACAAATGCCAGTTCCAGACAAGTCGCAGATGGAGTGCATACTAGACAAGAAAGTGAGAAAAAGGACCAGGCAGAAAGAATACTTCGAGTATCTAGTCAAATGGAAGAACCATCCAGTTGAAGATGCCAGCTGTGAGACTGAAGCAGAGATACAGAAGCATGGATAGACCATGCAGGAGCTCATGGATAGGACCCCATGAAAGTTTTCAAGCGAGGGAGTATGATGCAGGAGCATCTCCCACATCAAGCGAGCCAGCATGGAAGCCAAAGGACAATTGGATGGGCCAGCACAAATTTTGAGTTTCTCTTGGATTTGATGCGCAAAACTTAATGTGGAAATTTAATGAAGTGCACTTTGTATATTGTAATAGACCTTGAGCGGATTTATCTCGTCCTTTAGTAGATAGATGACATTTAAGGTAGTTAATGCAGGTAGATAGAAATTTAATTCTAGAATAGACAGTTGTAGAGCGCAAGAGGGAAAAGGGATATAGAAACCCTCATTGTGCATTTGTATCATTAGTTAGAAGCATTTGAGGAAGAGCAAGCAGAGAGTTGTGTAAGAACACCCATGTACTGATATTTGAATTAATAGAAGAGTTTGATTCAAATTCATGGCTTTGTGTTTATTCTCTGTGTATTGATGTTGATATGCTCATGTATGTTTGCTTCCAGTTATACATTTTCTTTTATATTCTGTGTATATGATTTCATGTTTAATTTGAAGTCTGAAGGGAAGAAATAATGAGTTTCAATTGTTTCTCTATTTGAGCCAGAGGATTCCTGCAAGGAGTGCAGTTGAAGTGTCCGCAAGGAGTGCGTTGACAAAGGGGTTTAGATAGAGACAACTTTTGTTCTCATTCATCCCAGAAGTGCAGTTGGGTACAGGAGTCATGCAAAGAGTGCGCAGGCCAAGAGAAGTCTCGGGGTTGCAAACCTGAGTGAAGTATCAAAGGACTACTGCTACAGGACTGCACAAAGTCAAAAGACTTCAACACTTAGGAAGTGTCTGAAGGTTGTCACAAGGAGTGCGAGCAAGAGGTATTTCTAAGAAGACGTAGAGTCATGGAAAAGCTCAGGAAGGATAGGCATTTGAGTTTTTTGAAGAAAAACGCAGACAAGTTGTGCCTTGAAGGTTCAAGAGACATCGTAAGTTTGTAAGAAGGTGGACAAATTCCGTGGAGCTACACTTGGTCATTTTTCAGAATTCATCCAGAAGGAACGGACGATCGGTATTCTCCGAGGAGAATCCGCAAATCTCCGTGACTCGTCAAATATTGTGGATGTGTAGGGGAGATACAATGACATATTCCCAAAGGTTTAAGATCAGGATAGATAGAGCCATTGATCCAAACCATCCAGGACCATTGGATTATTCACAAAATCACCTATCGGGATTTCATGAGAGAAGAGTCGAAGATTTGGTAACGAGAATCGCGATATTTTGATACACGATATCTCGACGTCTACGTAAATAGTGTGGGCCATAACTGAGTCAGTGAGTGGAGGATAGGTGGCACAAGCTATCGGGGTTTCGTGGCAAGAAGTCCTGATACAATAGCGTCAGGATTCGCGAAATCGCGAACCCCGAATTCGCGATAGAGGTGACAGGACGTTAAAAGGTCAACTCGCACGCGTGTCGGATAATCAACATATAGAGAGTCTGGATTCGGTAAAACGAGTTGCTCGATATCGTGAGTGTCGAGATCGTGATAGAGAAAATCCCGACAAAGTAAAGGAGAGGGTCAGTGTTGACTTGTATCGGCGTTCGGGGATTCAAGTGTCCAACGTTCGACCACTGACCTTGTGAAGTCATGAAGTCTGATTCCTCGATAAGTAAAGAGAGGGGATCGCTCAAGAATTCTGTGGGTGCAGATTTATCGATAGGGAAAAAGAAGAAAATTTGAGTTCTTCAGGCCATGTGAAGAGAGGATCCTATGAGTGGGCGTACCTGCGGGTGCATGCTGCATCAAAACAATAGCCACTAAAATCAACGCTTAACTAAAATTTATCAGACATTTTTACATATTTGTTAGCAAACCTACATTAGTTTAAGGTGTAGGTATTTGTAATAGGTTGAATGGATAACTTTCCAAAGCTATCAAACAAACTTAGAATATTGCAATAGGGAGAGAAAATCCAATTGTCATATAGGATTTTTGGGATCCCCCTCTCACATAGGGGTTATGCACAAGGTCACACTCGGGAGAGCTACGGATATTATCCCTTTGTGGTTTGACTGATTGTAGTAGTCAGATCATATTATGGGGGTCGCTTGAAGGTATACCCACAATGTTGAGTGGAATCCTTTCAATTTGATTTTAGGATAGATACCTTGCCCTTACGTTTGGACTGGACTATCGATTATACCCTCCCAGGGGCTGACTATGAGTTGGTGACCTTAGTAGCCAGAATCTTTAGGGTCTTACACAAGGTGACGGTGAAGGGAAGTCTCACTGTACCTAGAACAGATGTTGGTCAAACTCACTCGAGCTCCTTGGAGGGTAAATCCATAATTACTGCATGGAATCTTGCACCAAGGCATAAGTCCATTAAGCAGGTTGCCAATGTAACTGATCCACCCGCTCTATCACCGCCCCTTCCAATTTTTATCTTGCGACGTTGGATTTCATCACCAACTAGTGGTTTCATCATGGGAAGGTTTGTTTGATTGATTTCTTCTTAGATTCATAGCATGTGTTTTTTTTTTACTTAGTGGACCTTAGGTCGAGTTAGTATTAATGGTGTCAACTCCTAAGAGTACCAATGGAGGAACCCCTTGTCCCAGGGAACCTTACACCTTTCCTTCTTTTGGAAACTTTGGTCCTCCATATATTTCCACACTGAGTCTTCCAAGACTCACCAGTGGATTACCAGTTTGGTTGTTCCCCACTCCAGTGATCTCGAATCCTCCCAATGTTTCAACTACACCTAATACTTCAGATGTTAGTACACCACCCACACATCAATGTCATGTCAAATTTTTTCCTTCTTCACCCATTAAGTCTCCTTCCCTTTCTCCTTCTTCGCCTAGTGAAATCTCTAAAGCAAGTAGCCAAGTTGATCAGAAGAAGAATAATTAGAAAGAGAAGAAGAAGAAGAGCCCGAAAAATACCAAAGCTCCAACAACATCCAATGTTGGATCCAAGCAACCAACTACTATTAATATTACTAGGAGTGTTGATGAGGTCAACAAGATTAAAATGAAGAATCTGAAACCCAAATTCCCTTGCAGCCTTTCTAAGGGTGGCCAATTTGTGAGGGATTTCCCCGGTCTTATCAAGGTCTTAGAAATTTGGTCTTCCATGTCATCATCCCCTACTGGGTATGCTGGTGATGCCCCTTCAACTAGTGGTGTTAAGGTTGGTAAGAAGAAGACAACTATCAAGTCTGCTTGCATGTTATGAAAAGGTGATCATTACTCTCACCTTTTCCCTCGTATGGATGAGGCTTCTTTTCTTTTGGAAAAGATTCAACTTCCAATTGGTTATCATAGGTTTTCCCCCAACCCCTCGTTAGCTGATGGATTGGTCAATCCAGTTCCATCCCCAGTCAGTTCGGTCGATCAGGTGGTCAATATAGTTTCATCCTCACTTGAAACACTAAACAAAGTAGTTGATCTAGTTCCGTCATTGATCAACCCCACTTTTCATCTGAAAATTGAAACCTAAGTGACTTATCCACTCCCGTCATTGTTCAGTCCCACCCTTCATCTGAAGAGTGCCAACATAGTCAAACCCACTCCTCCTCTAACGAGTGCCAAAGTGGTTGCTCTGATCCCTTCATTAGTTAGCCTGATTGATCATGTCGTCAATCTGGTCATGTCCTTAGTTGAACCAGTTGACAAAGTGGTTGATCCGATCCCATCTTCGGTCGATACCACTCTCCTGTTAGAGAGTGAAACCCAAGCAGTCGATCCGGTTCTGCCATCGGTCGATCCCACTCCTCCCTTGAGGAGTGCCAAAGTGAATGATCTAGTCCCTTCCTCGGTCACTCCCACCTTTCATCCGAAGAGTGCCAAAGTGGTTGTTCTGGTTACATCATCGGTCAATCCTACTCTTCTTCTAAAGAGTGCCAATGTGGTTGATCTGATCCCATCATTAGTCGATCCTACTCTCCCTCTAGAGAGTAAACCTGATACTGCCCATGTTTTTCTCGTTCGTACATAATATACCATGTTGAGGGGCATTCCTCCTTCTCCTGCGAAAACCCCTCCAAGTAATGAGGCCATCCTGTTTTATTGGGGTGCACTAAATGGACCTCGTCTTCCCTCACACATTCCTTTCCATATTACAGTACAAGTTTGTGGTTGGGATGTTCCTCAAATGTTGATAGATGAAGGTGCATCTGTTAGTATTTTGTTCTCTATTGCTTGGCATGCTTTGGGTTGTCCTCAGCTTGTGTCGGTTACACAAAATCTATTAGATATTAACAGAAGAACCAGTCAACCTTTAGGGACCCTTCCTCAGTTTCCCATAACGTTGGGAGGTAAAAATGTCTTTATTGATGTCATGGTAGTTCGAGACCCCTTGGATTTTGCTCTACTCTTTGGGTGGGATTATGTCTATGCCATGAAAGCTATTGTATCCACTTATTTCCGCGTGATATATTTCCCTCACAATGGAAGAATTGTGACTATTGATCAACTTTCATTCATCTGTCCTGACTGGATTACCTCCCTAAATGGTTCTTATATGCATAAATTATTGCCCCCACCACATGTTAATTATGTGGCATTGTCTCCCATGATTTCAAGTCCTGATGATTTAGATCCGGTAACTGACATGGTGATATCTTCTATAGGATTATTGGAGCTTGATCTCCTTACCCCTATCGTGGCCTTCGAAATGTGTTCCTTCAAGAGAATTGTTCTTCCATCCAATGAATATCTCTTGGAATACATGACCGAGTTTTGTCCCTTGACATGGTGTCCTTCCAGACCATTATCCTCTTGGAAGCCATGATCAAGAAGAGTCTACGAGCGTAGTTTACTTCTCTGTAGAAAGCTCATTAAAAAATGAAACAAAGGTCTTGAGCATAGTTCTTTTCCTGTGTCAAGCTCGTTAAAAAATGAAACAATCACCTCTCCCTTCAAGTTGAGTCTTTCGCCAGATCTCGTAGATGTTGAGTCGAGTCTTTCGTTAGGTCTCATTTTTGAACCTTCATTTCATCCACTTGTATCCTTTTTCTCCATCTAGCATAGAAATTGGTGACAACCTCAAAGTCGGTGAATGAATTGAATCTTGGGGGGCATGTCTCTAGCCTTTGATGATCATTATGGAGTCAAGCCACTAGTTTTCAAGATGGGGGCAGAGTACTGAGATTAGTCTTTGTTCTTTCTCATGCTCGTAAAAACATGAGAATGTAATCATGCAAAATTTTATCTCTTTTTCGATCTCGCATGGATATACGAAAAAGGAACCCCCTGTAGTCATCATTAAGTTCTTTTTCAGACTCTCTAAATATGAAAAACCACTGAGTTTACCTTCTCTAGACTCATTAAACAATCATACATTGAAGGGCCCATATAGGACCAAACCCTTACTTCTTCTAGTTCATTAAACAAAGGAAGAGGTACTTACCGAAGGTGAGTTATATCGATCATTTGTTACCCTCCTCGAGCTTGTTAAATTACAAAGAGGTATTCATCTATCTGGATGGGGGAAAAATTGAAGGAAGCAAGCCAAGCAGTTTTTTAGAACATTACCAGTAACTCTTAGAGTTGCTTTTGAACATGGAACTTTGTCTTTGCACACATATTAATCCACTGAACCTCTGCACTGAACCAATCCTCTGATTTTTCCTTACTCCTTGGGGTCACCTGAAAAAAGTCACAGTATCCACTACATCATCATGTTTTGGTCCATGTCATGTTTCTGTTGTTGTGCCTCAGTGTTCAAGGGAAGTATCCACCTCGAGAGTCAGCCATCACAAATATCTTGTTTCAATACCCATGTTAGTCCATGTTCATTTGATCTACCAATTTACATATTTGTGTCAATTTTGTGTCATTGATGGAAGATACATCAAGGCCCTCCTGCGACAAGTCTATTCCTATCGAATTCAACACATTATCTGGAAAATAGACTTAGAAACCATTTAGTACCTTGGGACCTGCATGCCTCAATGACAGGCCTCATCGCATTTGACAGTGGGTTTACATCATTGACCTCTGATCGGATGATTCCATGAATGTTCAACTTCATCTCATCTATTCACATTCGTTGGAATGTACTAGGGTACCTTGGGAATCATTGACATCAGTGGTGATTTCCCTCACGCTTGTTAACAATTTACATCATTGACCGGTAATCAAGTGGTTTCTGCCCTATTCGACATCAAGACATCTATCCACATGGTTAGATTCATACTACATTGGGATCGGTAAGAAGACCCTGGGTTGAGTCATCACTCTTATATGTACTTTTCCCAGGTTGTGAAGGAGTTTCTTTTGAACAATGACACATATATTGTTACATAGATCCACTTTGTATTTGTCATGGCTATGTCTTGTCATATCATAGATACATTGTGTATTCTTCATGGCTATGATCAATTTAGGTCATAGGAGTATAGATCCACACTGTATCCTCGGTGGCTATAACTTTTTATCAATATAATTATGGATTCATAGTGTATTTTATGGTGGCCATATCTTGCAAGTCTTTATCACCCAAGCATAGGTATGCCTGCCTTGGGTTTGAAATATGTCAGTGCAGCTTCCATCAAGTTCTCTTCATCTATACACTTGCTTAAAAAATTCTACAAAGTACTTCAGTCATCACATCTTCTAGCTTCGTACTTTGGGGGCAAATCTGTTACACCTCAAAATTACTCACTTAGATAGTGTCGTAAGTGTCATCATTACAAGTGTTGTACGTGTCGCATCTTGTCTGTAAGTGTCACATATTGAACACAAGAATTATAAGTGTTTCTAACATCATACTACCTTCTTGCCTATGTCATGCCTCCAATGACACGACAGGGACACTTAGGACACCTCAAAGACTAGTTTTGAAGAAGAGGAATCAGTCTACTAGAAGTACAATCCTTTTGCCACTGAAAGAACCACTCAAAAATGGGTTTTGGAGGGGAGCGCTCGTCAACTTATCCCAAATATCTCTGAACTAGTTGGGTCTTTCCAAGCTTATATAAAGAGGCCTTTTCATGGTGAAAGGAGAGGAAATATTGGAGGTATGAAACCTATGATCTCATAGGAAACATATAGTACATGAAGAGAGACATTGCAATAGAATCTAACTTATGATCTCATGAGGGAGATGTCATTTGAAGAATCAACATCTTGTATGTGGTTTATTTGAGCAAGGGTCTGGACAAGGAGAGCTTGGTGAAGCTGCTACACTACATCCATGGCTGTAAGTAACACTTTGTTCTCATCAATATAAATTCACACTTGGCCTGTTTTCTTTGAAGTTCGTTGTGAATATGAACTTGTGTTCTTCATAAGATAGATTTGTATTTGAGTTAATCTCAATAGAGTAGGAAGTTCGTTGTATCTTTGTTTGTTCTATAGGACCTATTGAGGAGCTTAGGATTAAATTTCAACTTGGACTTTGCAAGGATGAACGCCATTAAAAGGTACATACTTCTCTTCTTCCTCTTTGTACATTAACTTAATTATATCTAAAAGAAAAGCCAGTGTCCATGTTAAGCAGTTTTCTATCTTGGCCTTAAAGAGTTAGGGACCTCGAGAGAATCCACTTGTCTATAGGAGAATTTCTCTTCAACAGGAGGCAACAAAGTAAACCAGGAAGAGGAAGGGGAATATGACAAGCAAGAAAAGGGTGAAGTGACACCACCAAAGGATCCCCTATCATAGGTTGAGACATCAAAGAAAGGGAAGGTTTATCCATAGAAAACCTCATCACAGAAGAAGTCTCGAGCCAATATGCCTCAGTCGCAGAATGTGCTCACGATGGATGATGTTGACCTCATCATCTTAGCTGTAGAATATTCTTTGGAGGGTATATTGCAATGACATGAAGCAAAGCAGGAGACGATGTATGAAAGAATTGAGGCGGAGGTGAAGGGGGTAAAACAAGCTATATATTTGAGTCGTACAGTGTCTATTGCACCATCATCATCAAAAGGTGTAGAATAGGGTGATGATCCCACCCAATTGCGAAGGATAGCAGATGTGACAAAGGCTCGTCTTCGTTGAGTCCAAGAAGAAAAAGGGCAAGCCAGAGAGGCCTTGAAGCAAGCAAAGGAGGAATCCCTAGAGAAACTTCGAGTTGTGCAGCAAGAGAAAGATGACAATAGAGTGAAGTTCAAGGAGGACAGAGAGAAAATATAGAGAGAGAAAGACCAGCTACTCGTAGAGAATATGGGGGTTCAAGAGGCAGTGACTATAGCACTTCACTCTGTTCCAGGCTTAGCCCAGATAGAAGAAGAGATAGTTGAGAGCCAAGTGCGGAAGCTCGATGAATCCATTCAACAGCTTCAAGCATGAGTAGCAGAGATAGAACGTCAAGTAGCGCCAAGAACCCCACAAGAAGTGAGAGACCAAAGGGAAGAAACTTCCAGGAGCATAGTAGAAAGAATCAGGGCATTGGATTCAAATGTAAGAAACTAAGTAATCGAAGTGCACAGACCTATGAGTGTCTTCAAGAAGACATGGAACTAAGGACATTAGAGGCACAAATCCAGGAAGAGAAGAAACATGCATCGATTGTGAAAGCATAGCTGAAACTGCTTACAGAAGTGGAAAAGATGAAGAGGTCGCAAGAGCAGCACGTAGTTAAACAACATGTCACTGCCATCCAAATTCGAGTGATGGAGGTGACATAGAGAATCCAACTAGTGCTGGATGAAGCCTACACTCTCTTTGAAGAGATAGAGAGACAAGGATCACATTTGGAACAGGTGGTTGCAACAATGGAACAATGATCAGAGGGGCCTATCACTGAGCAAGTCATTCAGGAGTTCACCGAGCAGGAGGCTCTAGTGAAGGAACAAGTCGAGGAAGCTCAAGATAATCTCGATGCATTCAAAGTAGTGTTTCCCAGATTAGAGTGACTCAAGACAAGTCACAGGTGAGTGTTGGGGGCTTGTTGTCCCTCAACCAAGTTTTGTGGAAACGTTTGTCATGTTTGACCATTTTTGGAACTTCAACAAACTAGTCAAAGACGGAGTGCCTAGGCGAAGCGGAGATCGCGATATCTCGCCCATTTTGCGGGATTTTTGGGCTTTTAGGGTTTATGTAACGGGTATAATATGTCAGACCATGGGTCTTACCCATGTTTAGGCCCCTTTTGTAATGTATACATAAGTAGCTAAGTAATGTAAGAGAGGTAGATATGAAGTGTGGCTTAGTGCATGATTAGCTAATCTTTGTGCACAAATGTGTTGAGGCTTGCAAAGCTAAGTGCAAGTGTTTTGTAAGTGCTTGGTGCATAGACTTTGTAAGGCTTTGTGCTTTGACCTAACTCGAGGAAGGAGGATTTGGCGAGGTGCATGCAGATCTCCTATCCTTTGCAGAGTTGGATCTATGTCTTGGTCCCTGTAAGAATATTGAAGAGACTAATAAAGAAGAAGAGATGATTTGGTCAACGTAGCCCCACACTAGGGTGAACCATGTATATCCTGTGTTATTGTGATTTTTACAATGTTGTTAATGGTGTTTATTTATTTATTTTCTTAACCTAGATGCATGATAGGTAGATACATTGATGCTTAGTGATTTGTTGGACCTCGACCAAGTTTTAGAGAACCTTGGTCGTGTTTGACCTCTTTTTTGGACTTCGACAGGCTGGCCGAAGGTGGAGTGCAAGTCGAAGTGGAGATCGTGGGATATCGACCCCTTTTTAGGGATTTTTGGGTTTTGGCCTTATGTAATGGGTATGGGGATGTCGTACCATGGGTTTTCCCATGTTTAGGCCCTTTTGTAATGTATAAATAGATATCTAGGTGATGTAATAAGAGACACTAGAGCTATGTGTGAGATGTTGTGCTAAGTGAAAGTGATAGTTGTAAATTCTTTGTGCATGCTGTGTTGAACACTTGCAGAGATAAGTGTAAGTGGATGTAAGAATCTTGTGTAGGGATTTGTGCTGTAACCTAGCTCGAGGAAGGATGATCTAGTGGAGTGCATGCAGATCTCCTGTCCTATGTAGAGTAGGATCTTCTGGCTCTATGCATGTAGATTATTGACAGAAGACAATAAACAGAAGAAGAGTTGGTGGACGTAGCCCCAGGCTGGGGGTGAACCACGTATATCCTATGTTATGGTTTCTTTATGCATTATTGTTTTTTTATTGTTCATATGATTTATGCTTAGTACAGTAATGTATGTTTAGATGTATCTAATATGATAGCTTAGTTCTTGGTGATGTGAATGAGTACCAGATCTGATCTATTTTGATGTGATTAGTGCTTGAATGTGTTGGATC
This sequence comes from Picea glauca, assembly GCA_000966675.3. Classification (NCBI taxonomy): domain Eukaryota; kingdom Viridiplantae; phylum Streptophyta; class Pinopsida; order Pinales; family Pinaceae; genus Picea; species Picea glauca. The sequence continues at coordinate 516,834 of JZKD02S1673945.1, forward strand.
ATGTTGAATACTATGTTGTGATGTAATCAGGGTTTATTTGTGTTGTGAACAAAGGATAAATACTAATGAAAAATAACTTCTAAGTGATCTATTAAGGTGTTGTAATCACATATCTGTGTCCCAGCTAGGTTGCAAACACTTGAGTCTTGCAACTACCCCTGCCTCTACCTCGGGTGAGACTTCATCTACTTCATAGGTGTTGTTGAAATGGCTGGTAGTTAGGGTTTTGTTGGTGCATTGTGGAAGCATTGAACCCTGGGTCTGCCCCTGTGCCAACAAATGGTTCTGTTGTCGGGACGTGAAACTATGATTGATGGGAACTGAGGAAAAGAGGAAGCTCTATGCATAGATCTATTTCCCTAGTGCACAGTACTCTACTTGACTTGTGAAGCTCTGTACTAAGAGAGGAGACAAATCTGAAGAAATGAGGTAAGATATTAAAAGATTTGTGCTCTAATAAAGGTAAGAACACTTAAATTTTTTGATTGAAGAGATAAGATTTGAAAGCATTGCGCTCTGTTAAATGTAAGATAAGTGAAATTTTTTTTTCAAAAGTATGGATCTAGGTATGTTTGATCAATTTTGTCCTAGTCTAAAAACTAGGGAACAACTAGAAGAAAGAAGATTTGATATGAGTAGATCTGATAGAAATGATGAAAGATATGTTATTCCTATGCATAGAAAGAATGTTTGGACAAACAAATGGATGCAGGATCCTAGGAAGAATTTTTTGCAGGTTCGACTATGATCCTAGTGCACAGTACAAGAAAGGCTAGGGATCATTTAAGAGAAAGAGAGGATTAACTTTTTGTTACAATTGTTGAAGACTGGGACATCTTGCTAAGGAATGCCCTGGTAGAAGACCTAGTTGTCTTTGTTGTAAATCTATGGACCATGAAGTTCTGGATTTCCCTAGAATGATTGCTAAGGTTTAAATAATGAATATGAGACAAGAAAACCCCGAGGAAGGCTAAGAAACTAATACCATGGAAGAAACCTAGAAAGAATCAGAGACTGTATTACTACAAATGAAAGAAACCCTGAATGATCACAGAGATATCAACTTATCAGAGATCGACAAATAAAAAGATTTCATAGAAACAAGAATAGGAGACTTCGACCTAGACTGTGTTCTGGATGAGGACACACAGGTGAATATCATGGCATAAAGAACCTGGGAAATTTTGGGAAAGCTTGCTATGATTCCTTCATTGGGATGAATAGGGTTATTTAGAGGAAAGATGATAACCCCATGTGGAAGACTTACCCAAACATCTATGAGTGCTCATGAAACTTCGACAGAGGAATAATTTGAGGTTGTTAAATTTATTGAGAACAACACGCCATTTTCTATGTTACTAGGAAAAACCTAGATTGAAAAAAATCAGACTCGAAGAAAAGAAGAGGAAGCTATAGAACAGAAAAAGAAAGACCTAAGAGACTTCATGACTAAGATAATAGCACACTTACTGAAATAACAAGAAAACCAGTCGAAGCTACTGATGACTAGAAATTTGTATGTCGAAGTTGAAAGAATACAAGATGACTTGAAACACATGTCTATACAGGAGAGTAGAGCACCTACCCCAGACAAAGAAGAAGTATTTCCTTTGAACCCTAGGAAAGACCATCAAGAACACGAAGTTACTATGCCAAGAGGAGATAAGAATCAAAATGGAAAGACGAATACCAAGACATAGATCATAGGGAAGAAGGCTAGAAATCTTAGCAAGAAGAAATCAAAGTTGGAGAAATTATAGGAAGTTCCAGAGAAGACTTCACAGAAGGAAGGTATCTAGAATTCGAGCTTCACCAGAATATCAGAATAGCTCAGATTCAAAATTTTCCATGGTAGAGTGATATCATCATTGGAGGCATTATAACCGTTAGATTGACGCCCCTGAACGGTTAGAACAAAAATTATGATCATAAATCTCACCATAAGATCACTGGGACCGCACCATAACGGACAAAACTCCATTGATGAATGCTTCTTGTCCATTAGAGAGATCTGTTACATTGATGTCTACTTATTTTGTCGACTATTGCGCCGAGAACACTTTCACAAATTGTATCCAAGCCAACAAAAGAACTCATTGTTACCATACTTTGTTTACTGAGACTTCGCCTCCTGTTCTATTGCATTGGGCGTTTGTTCATCGACCTAAGTTATCCAATCCCGAGCGTGAATGTCGGACGAACTCAGCGTAGTAGAAAATTCCATAGAAGAAATCATAATTGATCTAATGGCTGAAAAAGTAATGTCCACGGGGATTCAAGATTCATCGATGAGAAGAGTGCAAGCATCCCTGACAACTTCTCACAGATCTAGACCATCCCAAGCTGCAACTAAAAAATGCACCAAGCATCGTGATGACTTGGAGAATGAAAATCTAATCCCATCAATACTACTTGACTACATACCGCCTCTGGCCGATGTGGTGAGTCGTGACAGTGTCCCAAGGGACTTTGATTATACTTTGATTACAGTGTAACTCCCAAAGGGGATACGTGTAGTTAAACCACAGCTGGATAACATCATGACATTAAATATCAACGACTTCAACCTAGGGGATCACAAGAACTACAACATGCTCTCCCCTCATAGATATTTGCCTAGGAGGAAGGGGAAGAAGTCAAGGATAATCCCCCAACCATGGACTATGGGCCTCACGTAGTCCACTATTCTGAACGTAATGAAGATACCCCATTTTGGAAGGAACCAAGAGGTTAGCACATGCATTAATCTCCTGCTATCATTCTTCCATGGAAACTATATGTGGCTAGACAGACACATCACCGTTGACCCGACGCTGATCCATTGAATCATCGGATTGAGCATGCATGGACCAGACCCACAAGAATTTTAGCTAGGAAAGGCTACAGACCATGCCTTGGTGAAGAATATTAAAGATACCTATGACTATGTGGAGAAGGGGAAGTGAGGCTATAAGGTAGCCTCCATCTAGAATGGCATAGTGCACCTCAATTTTCAGTTGATTGCTGGTAAGATAGTAAGAAAGAACAGAACCACGCAGGCCATGGGGTTTGTTGTTGATCTCATAGGAAAATGCATGGAGGGGCTACAAATGAATTGGGAAATATACTTAGTTAACCAATTAGAAAAATACTATCGCGAAGCTCAGGATCAGGGATGTGAGTTCCATTGTAGCTGGTTGTTGATCCTCATCACATTCATTGCTTGGGAGATGCCGGAAGGTGCAACCTTCCCTGAAATAGATCCATCCGAACCCTTAGTTGCAAAGTTCACCATGCTATGGTATTCAAGTGACATGGGAAAACAATGGCAGTCAAACACGGTGTTCCACACCTACTACCTACAGTTAAAGAGGGCTATTGAGGTTGTCCCTCATATGATGCCAAAAATCCTGCACAAGTTTAGGTTATTTGTGAAGTTCCACACAGAAAGACATTTTATCTATATCACTATGTGTGGAGACGAACAAAAAAAAGTACTACAAAGTTATTATAATCTCATAGAGTGTAGTGTCCCCAAGGTCGAGCCCTGTTGTAAACCATGTTCTGAAAATAATTGTAATTATGTTTTATAGGCTAGTGAGCCAAGTTTTTATAAGCTGGAGGCTTATGTGTTTGTTAGGCCAGGGAACCTAAGTGTTGAAGGCCAGGAGCCTACTGTTGTATATGTAATCACATAGAACAATTAATAAAATATAAACACCGCCATGTGTAGACTGACCACGATGAATGAATGAAGGGGGACTGAGCATCCACAGAGTGGGCAAGGAATTAGGGGCTGTAAGGTGGGAAAGGGGATAAGTGTTGAGCCTGGGGGATAAGCCTAGGGGGCTTAAGCCTGGGAATAATATTTTAATACTAATCCAAAAGAACATGTTCATTTTATGTTTCATTTCATCCTAAGTTTTGGAAAGGGTAAGTGTGCAAAGGGGATGCATGCTAATGAAATGCATGCAGTTCCAAGGGTGACAAGTGTCAGTCCTGGTGCATGCAAATAAAATGGCCAGGAGGAGCCATGAGAGAGGCTCTCCTCCATTCTACCTGAAGGTCTGAAGGTAAGTGATTGGACCTCTATAAAAGAATACCCTGGTGCATCCCTGAAAGCCGAAAAGCATGGGTTGACTTCTAAGATAGCCGGTACCACCCCTGTTTGAACAGTTCGAACCTATGTTGACCCTACATGGATTGTTTGTCACGCATCCCTGACAACTAGAGCGTGAGTCTATTATATGCTAGCGGATTGGGAAATAGAAGGGACCAACCATTTTTGAACCTGTTGGGAGCCCGTGTCTATTTTCCCCGTGAGTTATTGTGACCACGTAGTGCTGGACTGCATGGGGTTTTGTTGGCCAGTGGTGCAACGCTCTCTCTAGGTGAGAGAGGTGATTGAGGTTGGAAGAATAGGTTGTTGGCCTGTGAGATATTCTCTCCAGGTGAGAGAGTGCGCGAAGGAAGGAGAGGACTCCTGGAAGGAATCCTGTAGCTGCCACAGAGCTCGGAGACTTCCGGTCCAGTCTGTTCCTATAACCCAAGGCAAGGGAGATTAGTAGCTGAAGGATTGTCCAGGTGACAAAGAAGGTGTATACTCCTGGGGTGGAACAGGCATGTGGGGAATGAGGGTCTGTGGGCAGTCAGTGTGGGAGGTTCCTGGGAGAGAATTCCCTTCCTTGTGGTCATGTGTTGTTTTCCTTGTAACCTCAGCCTAGCCTAGATTTCCTTGTCTCGGGGTGGAGCTTAGTCCCAGCTCGGGGGTGACCCACTGTTGAGCTGATGAATAGTGTGGTCTAAGGATAGGAGGTTCGTGGAAGGCCTGCACTTGTTGGTGGATTCTACCACTGTCAAAAGATAAGTATCTGATTATGTTTTAATCATGTTTTGCATGACTCTACTGCTTATGATATCATGATTTCCGCTGTGTATATGAATTAGTATGAAATGCTATTGATTGTTAATTATGGTAGTAACACATATGAATACTCTGTGTAGAATGTGTTTATTTGTTTAAATGCATGGGATTTATAATACCTGTATGATTTATGTGCAAGGTGGTGTTATAAGTTTTCTTTTAAGAGCGATTAAACCTTAGTAGCAGAAAAGGTGTGTTACAGTTTGGTATCAAAGCCAAGGTTTCGACACTGAGACTTGATGGGGTAGTGGAGCAGTCTTTAGACCAAGAATGCGAGGGAATTGGGTTTGGAAGGCTAATTTCGGACCCTGGTTTGCTCCAAAGTGTCAAGGAGTTACTTAACAAGTTTTAAGCTCAGGAGGTATAGCGGCGTTATGAAACTGCAGCCAGTGTGGTATAAGTCCACAGGGAGAGAGGACTCCACACCAGAAGTGTAGGATATTTAGGATCTACTCAGGAAGGAAGGTGGACCCTCATGACCATCGGATCTAGAGAGTATGTGCAGGGTTTAAATCCCTTTTGAAACTACATAGGAGTGTGGAAATCGTGATATGCGAAATCTCGAAACAATCTACACCGTAGATCGTGGGGAGAAGAACTTGACTGTTCGATCAAGTAGTTTAATAGACAATGATTTTAGGATTTCGGCAAATAGAAGTTAAAGATGTGTGGATGCATGAACTTCTGATGCCGAAACCCTGAAACTCTGAAAGGATGTGTGTTGTAGATATGAGAAAGATCCGACCGTTGGATTTTACTAGGAATGGACGTGGACACATGGAGATCTACCACGTGCCAGTGGGTCGAGAAGAAAAGCGAGAGTGGTGGGACCCGATGACATCGTTAAGAGTGACATGGACCCTCCTAAACGTACCACATGCCACAGTGGTGAAGGGTGATAGCTGTGTTGTGGGCCCGAAGAATAAAGTAATTTGCGATTTCGGGGACTCGCGAGATAAGGGAATAGGTGCTCAACATTGAAACTCATGAAGTCACGAAGTAGCGAGAACGAGAGGAGAAAAGTCAACATCGCTTCTTGGGGTTTCGTGAAAGGGAGGTACCAGGGTTGGACACCACAACTCCTGAAGGTGTGAGTAGTGAAGAGTGCTAGCACTTAGCCTAGACCATGGTCATGTGTAGCAGACGCTATCGAGGAGGGAGCCATACCCGTGTCGCATCTTGGGTATCAACGTTTAGAGGAAATGAATCGAGCGTCTTCGACTCACAAACTTGTGAGATCACGAGTTGAAAAAAGGGTGGCTTTGGTTATGAATATTTAACTGCTGGATCTTCATGGACCAAGATTCCGAAGTTCCAAAGTCCCGAAATTTGCAGAGCCCAATGAGAGCTCAGAAAACTTATTTGGATCGAAACGTCTTTTATTATTGTTCATGTTGGTTTATAAATGTTGTGGATCGTTCGAAAGGTTTTAATGGCCTGACAAACTTCGAATTTAATTGCACAATGTGTGTGTAGAGTTGACTAAGAGTTAGGGTTCCAGTTAACCAACGTCGAGTATGGAGAGGGAAAAGGTGCAGATTGCCTCTGAAACAGAGGACGAAAGGGTAGGAAGGGATGTTAACCCGGGAGTCAAAGGAACAAACTCTAATGGGCATGGAAAAGATATGGATAAGGAAGAACATATGATGCAACTCATCAAAAGATTGTAGAAAGATGTCGAGGCTTGCCTAGCTGATAGCCGAAAACTAATGAAAATCCAGGATCGGCAAGGTGAATTCAACTTAAAAATGTTGAAGAGCCTGGAAAGAATAAAAAAGAAATTGGAAAAAGGGAGTGACACAATCAGATCAAGAAGTGTCAGAACCCTTGAGGGGAGAAGGAGATCGAGAAGTGGTAACAGACATTATCGTCTCTCCCTGAAGCATTCTGGCAAGGAGACACACAGTAGTTCAAGCCCGTCCCCTACCAGAAAACACTGAAAATATGGAAAGGATGATTTAAAATGGAGATGAACAAAATTAAGCCTCCAACATTTGATGGAGAACATAAGAAGGAGGAAGATGTCAAGACCTGGTTGCTTGGCATGAAGAAATACTTCCAACTACATAATTATTCTTCCCGTGCAGAAGAAAGAATTGCAATGTACCAACTGAAAGGAAAAGCATCCATGTGGTGGGATCAGTTGGTGCAGGTGCAACACATAAGAGAGAAAGAGGTCACGTGGAAGGAGTTTAAGAGGTATTTTGAGAAGAAATACCTGACTAAAAGATACTATGACAGAAAGATGAAGGATTTCTTCAAAATCAAGTTTGGCAATATGACCATTGATGAGTATGAATGAAGTTTTCTGGAACTACTAAAGTATGTTCCATTCATCAAGGACGAGGTTGTCAAAATTCAGAGGTATCTAAGTGGACTACCACCTTCCATTGGTGACAAGATTCAGCATGATGATCCTAAGACCATGGAAGAAACCATAAGAAAGGTGAAATATCTATACAAACAACAAAGAGAAAATCCTACCTTTCAGAAGGCTTGGGATGAACAGAAGGGGATTAAGAAGGAATAGAGGCAGAAGGGAAACATGCCTCCCTCTTTTAGAAATAATCCTTGGGGACAATCATCTTTTAGAGAGCCTACGAAAGTTGAAGGGAGTGAGCAGATGCCAAGACCACCACCTATGGAGTGTTGGGGCTGTAAAGGGAATCATAGGTACAGAGACTGCCCCCATAGGAAAGAAAAAGAAAGAATTGTCCATACTGTTCAGCAAGCTAAAACAGTGGAAAATATGGGCAGCAGAATGCTGAGGAT
>JZKD02S1673945.1:524558-540450 GCA_000966675.3 Picea glauca
TGGTTAGTGCAGTTGGCCACAGGGACTAAGAGGAAGGTCACTGAATTGGTTAAGTCATGTTCAGTGGACATGAAAGGAATGAGCACTAAGGCTGAATTGAACATTCTGCCTTTAGACTCATACGATTGCTTAATTGGAATGGACTGGTTGGACCAGCACCATGCCCTTTTGGATTGCCGCAACAAGAGGTTTGCATGCCTGAACGAGGAGGGAAATCAGGTAACAGTCCAAGGAATTCCCAGAGCCGTGGCTGTGAAGGAAATCTCATCCATGCAGCTGAAGAAATGTTACCGGAAAGGCTGTCAATTATTTGTAGCTTGGGTGGAAGAAACTTTCCGAGATGAAGCCTTGAATCTGGAAGACCATGAAGTACTCAAAGAATTCAAGAACATATTTCAGGAGGTACCTGGACTACCTCCGAAGAGGGACATCGATTTTTCTATAAATTTGATGCCTAGAGCAGCTCCAGTTTCGAAGGCTCCTTATAGAATGAGTACACCAGAGCGGAAAGAGTTGCAATTGCAGCTCGAAGAGCTACTAAAGAAAGGTTACATTTTCCCCAGTGTGTCAATGTGGGGAGTCTCGGTCCTATTCGTGAAGAAGAAAGATGGGGCGTTGAGGCTGTGCATTGATTTTCGACAGTTGAATAAGGTCACTGTCAAGAACAAGTATCCTTTGCCAAGGATTGACGATCTTTTTGATCAGTTGAAGGATGCGAAAATATTTTCGAAAATAGATCTCCGATCAGGATATCACCAAGTGAGAATAAAGGATGAGGACATCAGCAAGACCACCTTTAGAACAAGGTATGGTCATTATGAGTTCACGGTGGTGCCATTAGGACTGTCCAACGTGCCTGCTGTTTTCATGTGCTTAATGAATGGAGTGTTCAGAAATTATTTGGAAAAGTTTGTCATAGTCTTCCTGGACGATGTCTTGGTGTATTCCAAGACAAAGGAAGAACATGAGAAACCCCTGAGAATGGTGTTGCAGGTGTTGAGAGAACACCAGTTGTACGCAAAACTAAGCAAGTTCTCTTTTTACCAAAGGTAGATCCATTACTTGGGACACATTATATCTAAAGAAGGGATCGTTGTGGATCCTGAGAAGGTACATGCCATTTGAGAATGTCCAGTGCCAAGGAATGTGGCAGAAGTTAGATCTTTTATGGGTCTAGTGGGATATTATAGGAGGTTCATAGCTGGATTCTCAAAGATATCTCATTCTATCACTTCCTTGCAAAGGAAGGAGAAGAAGTCCTAGTGCACTGAAGAATGTGAGAGAATCTTCCAGCGATTGAAGCAGTTTCTAAGTAGTGCTCCGATCCTAAAGATTGCAAATCCAAATAAGGATTATGCAGTGTGCACAAATGCATGTAAGGAGGGGCTGGGAGGAGTTCTCAGCCAAGAAGGATTTGTAGTTTGTTATGAATCCCAAAAGTTGAAGGAGCATGAGAAGAATTATGCCACTCACGATTTAGAACTGGCATCAATCGTCCACGACTTGAGGAAATGGAGACATTACCTCATGGGAAAGAGATTTTAATTAAGAACAGACCACAATGGTCTGAAGTATTTATTTGATCAGCCAACCTTAAATGTGAGGCAAACCAGATGGCTGGAGTTTCTGTGCAAATATGACTTTGATATCAAGCATATCAAAGGGAAATAAAATAAGGTGGTTGATGCACTCAGCAGAAAAGTGCACAAATTACATGCTACAGCCATTAGCATGTACAGAGATGAGATTAAAGATAGAATTTTGGAAGCTGCCAATGTTGATTTGTAGTACAGAGGTCTAGTAGCAAAGCTACAACAGCGTGAGAGACCACAAACCAAGGAAAGTTACACCTTGGGAACTGATGGCTTACTTCTGTATAAAAATAGAGTGTATGTACCCAATGTCCGAGAATTGAAGCTGGCAATTATAAAGGAGATGCATAACATGACTTATGCTGGACATCCTGGATATCATAAGACTATGGGAGCAGTCAAAAACCATTACTTTCTGTTGGGTTTGAAGAAAGAAGTCGTTGAATACATCGCCAGATGTATGGAGTGCCAGAAGGGTAAGGCGGAGCATAGGCACCCAACAGGGTTGCTGCAGCCTTTATCTATTCCTGAATGGAAATGGGACGTGGTAACAATGGATTTTATCATAGGATTGCCCAGAACAAGCAAGAAGCATGATTCAATCATGGTGGTGGTGGACAAGATTACTAAAGCTGCCCATTTTATTCCACTGAAAACCACCCACAGATAAATAGATGTTGTTGATATCTTCTTAAAAGAATTTGCACACTTACATGGAATTTCTAAGACAATTGTGTCTGATAGAGACCCGAAATTCACTTCGAATTTATGGAAAGGACTGTTCAAAGGATTCAGAATGAATCTGAACTTTAGTATAGCATATCATCCCGAGTCTGATGGATAGACAGAGAGAGTAAACAGAGTAATAGAAGACATGCTGAGAATGTATGTGATGGATAAACCATCAAGGTGGGAAGACTACCTGCATTTGGTAGAATTCACCTACAATAATGGGTATCATGCATCATTGAAGATGAGCCCATTCGAAGCGCTCTATGGAAGAAAGTGAAACACTCCAGTGAGCTAGGATAATCCAGTTGACAGAGTAGTAGTTGGGCCTGAGCTGCTCAAAGAGATGGAAGATCAAATGATAAAAATTAAACATAATCTAAAAGCTGCCCAAGACAGGCAGAAAAGTTACGCTGATAGTAACAGAAACCACAGAGAATTCAAAGTGGCTGACCATGTTTTCCTGAAAGTGAAAACTAACAGGAGTTCCCTAAAGTTGGGAAGTTGTTCCAAGTTGGCAGGAAGATTTTGTGGGCCATTTGAGATCCTGGAAAGGATTGGGTCGGTTGCATAAATGCTTGCATTACCTACATCTATGACTGTACATAATTTGTTTCATGTTTCACTACTTAAGAAATATGTACCTGATGCTAATCATGTTATCTATTGGAATGTGATTCAGGTGGAACTAGAAGGTGTCCTGCAAGTGCATCCTATGCACATATTGGACAGGAAAAGCAAACAACTCTGGAATTGAGCTATAGATCTTGTAAAAGTCCAGTAGACCTGGTATGGTCTTGAGGACACGACATGGGAGCATGCAGATGTTATGCAGGCAGAGTACCCACATCTTTTTGAATTTTTTTGAAAAGCTTGCAGATACTGTGTAAAGTTGCACTGAGGATAGTGCAAAAATAAGGGGAGGGGGATTGTAGTGTCCTCAAGGCCGAGCCCCATTGTAAACCATGTCCTGAAAAGAATTGTAATTATGTTTTATAGGCTAGTGAGCCAAGTTTTTATAAGATGGAGGCTTATATGTTTGTTAGGCCAGGGAGCCTGAGTGTTGAAGGTCAGGAGCCTGTTGTTGTCTATGTAATCACACAGAACAATTAATAAAATATAAACACCGCCATGTGCAGACCAACCACGATGAATGAGTGAAGGGGGAGTGAGCATCCACAGAGTGGGCAAGGAAATAGGGGCTGGAAGGTGGGAAATGGGCTAAGTGTTGAGCCTAGGGGATAAGCTTAGGGGGCTTAAGCCTGGGAATAATATTTTAATACTATTCCAAAAGAACATTTTCATTTTATGTTTCATTTCATCCTAAGTTTTGGAAACGGTAAGTGTGCAAAGGGGATGCATGTTCATGGAACGCATGCAGTTCCAAGGGTGACAAGTGTCAGCCCTGGTGGATGCAAATAAAATAGCTAGGAGGAGCCGTGAGAGGGGCTCTCCTCCATTCTACCTGACGGTTTTAAGGTAAATGATCAGACCTCTACAAAAGAATACCCTGGTGCATCGCTGAAAGCCAAAAATCCTGGGTTGACTTCTGGGATAGCCGGTACCACCCCTGCCTGAACAGTTTGAACCTGTGTTGACCCTGTGTGGATTGTTTGTCACGCATCCTCGAAAACCAAAGCGTGAGTCTATTCTATGCTAGCAGATTGGGAAATAGAAGGGACCAGCCATTGTTGAACCTGTTGGGAAGCCCGTGTCTATTTTCCCCATGAGTTGTTGTGACCACGCAGTGCTGGACTGCATGGGGTCTTGTTGGCCAGTAGTGCAATTCTCTCTCCAGGTGAGAGAGGTTATTGAGTTTGGAAGAACAGATTGTTGGCCTGTGAGCGAATCTCTACAAGTGAGAGAGTGCGCGAAGGAAGGAGAGGACTCCTGGAAGGAACCCTGTAGCTGCCACAGAGCTCGGAGACTTCCGATCTGGCATGTTCCTGTAACCCAAGGCAAGGGAGATTAGTAGCCGAAAGACTATCCAGGTGACAGAGAAGGTGTATACTCCTAGGGTGGAAGAAGCATGTGGGGAATGAGGGTCTGTGGGCAGTGAGTGTGGGAGGTTCCTAGGAGAGAATTCCCTTCCTTGTGGTTGTGTGTTGTTTTCCCTATAACCTCAGCCTAGCCTAGATTTCCTTGTCTCGAGGTGGAGTTTAGTCCCAGCTTGGGAGTGACCCACTGCTGAGCTGACGAGTAGTGTGGTCTAAGGATAGGAGGTTTTTGGAAGGCCTGTACTTGTTGGTGGATTCTACCACTGTCAAAAGAGAAGTATCTGATTATGTTTTAATCATGTTTTGCATGACTCTACTGCTTATGATATCATGATTTCCATTGTGTATATGAATTAGCATGAAATGCTATTGATTGTTAATTATGGCAGTAACTCATATGAATACCCTATTTAGAATGTGTTTATTTGTTTAAATGCATGGGATTTATAATACCTGTATGAGTTATGTGCAAGGTGGTGTTATAAGTTTTCTTTTAAGAGCGATTAAACCTTAGTAGCAGAAAAGGTGCGCTACATAGAGGAGGACCTAGAAGAAATAACTAAGGAATGGCCCGCACAGCTCCTTATTCCTGTTGAACCTGCAGAACTGTCTGACCCCAAACTAATCGGAAGCCTGGTGGTCACTTGCAAAGGGTATGATACACCTAGAACTAGAAGAAGGAAGAAGACATATGAGGTACAGAAGTTGAACAACACGTCATAAAAAATTGTTTCAAAATCACCTAGTAGAGGAGGTGATGACGAAGTAAACAAAGAAGAGAACAATGGAGAAGAAAAAAAGTAGAAGAAATATGAAGTAACACCACCATAGAATCCCCCTGATGATGTAGAGCCATCTAAAAAAATAAAGGTTTCTCCCATGAAACCGTCATCATAGAATAAGTCAAAATCTTGTAAGACCAAGCTGTAGACTGTGCTCATGCTCGATGACTTCGACTTCATCATCGCAACTGTATCAGATGCCTCAGAAGACATTTTGTAGAAAAACAAAGTCAATAAAGAGACCATGTATGAAAGGATTGAAGAAGAACTGTGAGGGGTACAATAGGCCCTTCACTACAGATGCACAATCTTCACTACACCCCCACCATTAGAAGAACTAGAGTTGGGAGATGAGCCTACCCAACCTCGCAGAATAGTTGATGTGACCGAAGCTCACCTTCATCGCATACAGGAAGAAAAACAATAGGCCACAGTGGCCCTGAAGCAAGCATAAGAGGAAGTGATAGAGCAACGTCGAGTTGTGAAATAGGAGAAGGATGACCTCCAAACCAAGTTCGAAGAGGAGAGAGCACAAATCCAGCATGAGAAAGAACAGTTGCTCATAGAGCATATCAGAGTAAAAGAAGAAGTCAATAGAGAAATTCACTCTATGACGGGATTATAACAAAAGGAGGAAGACCTAGTGGAGCATTAAGTAGCGAAGCTTGTTGACGCCATCCAACAGCTTCAATAGAGAATAATAGATCTAGAGCTACAAATAGTACCAACAACTCTATAGGACATGCAAGACCAAAGAGAAGCCACTACCTAGAGAGAAGTTGAGAGGATCAGATCATTAGCTTTGGAATGTAAACAACTTAGCAGTAGAATTACATATACTTATGAGCGACTTACTAAGGACCTTGAATTGAAGAACCTGGAGTCACAACTCCAGGAAGAAAAGAAATAATAAACGAAAGTATAGGCACAGTTCAGACCCCTATCAGCAGTTGAGAAGATGAAAAGATCCCAGGAACAATGCACTGCTTAGCAGCAGGTCCATACCATACAAAGAAAATTCATGGAAGTGGCTTAGAGGCTCCAACTAGTCCAAGACGAAGCTTGCCAATTGTTTAAGGAAATTGAAGGCCGTAGAGCAGAGTTGGAACAAGTAGTTAATATAGTTGAACAATGCTTGGAAGGACCTGTGAACGAGGTAGATATTTAGGAATTCACCGAGCAGGAGGCCTTGATGAAGCAGCAGGTCGAAGCAGCTTGAGACAAGCTTGAGGATTTTCAGACAAAGCTACCCAGAGTATATTGGCTCGGGATGAGTCACAAATGAGTGTTGGGGTCATGTTGGCCCTCGACCAAGTTTTAGAGAACCTTGGTCATGTTTGACCTCTTTTTGGAACATCGATAGGCTGGTCAAAGGCAGAGCGCAAGTTGAAGAAAAGATCATGGAATATCGACCCCTTTTTAGGGATTTTTGGGTTTTGGGCTTATGTAATGGACATGGGGATGTTGGACCATGGGTTTACCCATGTTTAGGCCCTTTTGTAATGTATAAATAGATATCGAGGCGATGTAAGAAGAGACACTACAGCTATGTGTGAGATGTTGTGCTAAGTGCAAGTGATAGTTGTAAATGCTTTGTGCATGTTGTGTTGAATACTTGTAGAGATAAGTGCATGTGGATGGAAGAATCTTGTGTAAGGCTTTGTGTTGTAACCTAGCTCGGGGAAGGAGGATATGGTGGAGTGTTCACAGATCTCCTTTCCTATGTGGAGTAGGGTCTTATGGATCTTTTCATGTAGATGATTAACAAAAGACAATAAAGGGAAGAAGAGTTGGTGGACGTAGCCCCAGGCTGGGTGTGAACCACGTATATCCTATGTTATGGTTGCTTTGCGAATTATGGTTGTTTTATTGTTCATATGATTTACGCTTAGTACAATAATGTATGTTTATATGTATCTGATATGATAACTTAGTGCTTGTTGATGTGAATGAGTACCATATCTAATCTATTTTGATGTGCTTAGTGCTTGAATGTGTTGGATCTTGTTTGAATACTGCCTTGCGCTATAATTAGGGTGTATCTGCACTGTGAAAAAAGGATAAATACTAATGAATGATAACTGCTAAGTGATCTATTAAGGTGTTGTAATCACATATATGTGTCCCATCTAGGTTGCAAACACTTCAGTATTGCAACCACCCCTACCTCTACCTCTAGTGAGACTTCATCTGCTTCACAGGTGTTTCCGAAAGGGCCGGTAGCTAGGGTTTTGTTGGTGTTTTGTTGAAGCATTGAACCCTGGGTCTACCCCTGTGCCAACATGATTTATATATGAATGAATGTTTGATCTACTCTGATGCTATGTGCTAAATGATTAGATATGCTTAAACCTTGGTTACTACTGCACTGATATGTAATGAGAGTTAATCCAAAATGTGAATAATACTTAGAACTTAATGCACACAGTTGGCTAAGTTCTCTGTTAAGTATTGTCATCACATATTTGTGTCACAACTAGGCTGTAGACACTTGAGTCCTACAACCCCCATGCCTCTACCTTGGGTGAGACTTAATATACTTCATAGGTGTTGCCAAAAGGGTCGGTAGTTAGGGTTTTGTTGGTGCATTTTTTAAGCGTTGAACCCTGCGTATTCCCCTGTGCCAACATCGTGCAACTGTACCTCATGCATTATGGTTGCAAAATTATTACACATTTTTTCATGTTAAGAATTTGGCCATTTCATCATTGCAGTATTATTTAGATCAAAGTATAACTCTGCAAGAGTTAAAAAAAAAAGACTGGATCCTGCTTGCACCATTATTTGAGACCTATCGCATTGGTTACCTCTATTTTCCTTGATTGCAGTCATACCTATCATTTTTTAGTAATTTTTTTCCATGGACCTAACACCCCTATTTGGAATCTATCCCATTGAATTCCTCTCTTTACACTGATTATAGTGGTACCATTCACCAATAACCCCTTTTTTTGCGGTCCCACATTCCCCCCTGTCCCATCCCCATGGCCCACACTCACAACCAATATTGGGAACAACATATCACCACCATAGACAAAGCGCATGACCAAACCCGAATTGATATTTCTTCCATTACTTCCAATATTGGTAACCTCAACTCACTTCTTTCTCCAATCAATTCACTTCCCACATCCATCACTCAATTCATCGCCATGTGTTAGCAATGTTAGGACATAGTGAACAATTTGATCATCTTGTTTAATCCCACCACATATCCTTTGTCATTTTCCACACCTTATAACCCTGAAGGTCTTGAATGCTCCCAGTCCACCTCTTTTCCTTCCAACCACTTTCAGTGGGACCTATGCCCCCCTCTCGTGGAGGTGAACAAATTTTATGGCTCGAATCCCATAGGATGGGTCACTCAAATGTAACACTATTTCTCTTTGTATGACATTACGAATGAGTTGGAAAAACTTTGGTATGGTGTTCTCCATCTAGATACAGAATGTTGGCAATGATGGCAATGGAGAAAAAAATTTCGCCAAGGGTATGTGGCTTGGACACAATTTTTTGCAAAGATTTATGAACAATTTGACACTGACACCCACCATTTAGGTCATTTTACAAAGTTGAAACAATTTGGCACAGTGGAAGACTTTATAGATGCTTTTGAGGAATTGGATTTTTGCACAGAGGGCATATCTGATTGTTTTTTCTGAGAATGCTTTATCAGTATCCTCAAGGATGAGATCCATGCCCACATCCTCATGGCTCACCCTCAAAGTTGGGTGGAAGATACTAAAAGAGATAAGGAATAAAAACAAGTTGTCTCTTCTCAAACCAGAAAACCCTCATTTATTCCTCTCCCTAAATCAGTCACTCCTACTCCTCCTTCTACTCCACTAAAGATCCAAAAATTGACCCGGGAAGAAATGGTTGAACACCAACTCAAGGGCCTTTGTTATAATTTTGATAACATATATTTTCCTGGGAAAAAGTGTAAGGAACAAAATATTTTTATGGAAATCTTAGAGGATGTTTCTAAAGAAGATGTCGAAGATCCCCCTATGGTCGAGTCACCTAAACCCACTCACCTGGCTCCACCTTCTGACCCTCAAGAAGTTGAATCGGTCATTTCCCTGAATTCTCTCACTGGATTCTCTGCTCCCCAAACCCTCAAGATAATAGGTTACATTAAGTATCAGAAGGTTATCATCCTTATTGATAGTGGAAGCACCCATAATTTTATTCATCACCGTAATGCCTAAGAAAATAATTGTTATATCCAAGCAATCAACAACTTTCAAATCATGATTGCCAAGGAGACTCCATGAAATGTGGGGGGCATTGTGAAAATGTGTGTCTCCAAATTGGTTAGTACCACATGAAATCTCATATGTTTTCTATCGACATGGGTGGTTGTGACATTATGTTGGGTGTGGAAAGGATAAGGACTCTAGGCCCCATTCTCATGGAATTTAAGAAATTAACCACATGCAATTCAACCAGGAGGCCAACCGTATAAGTTCCAAGGAATCACAATAGGTTCCACTGATATCACCAGTTCCCATTGCATGTAAAAGCTCCTCAAAAAAGGTCATTCTGGCATTATTGCACAACTCCATTCCATTCAAGCCAGTGAGACACCCTCTGTGCCTCCTAACCTCCAATCCATCCTCTTCAAACATCAAGTTGTTTTTTCCACTCCCTAGGGACTTCCTCCTTCATGTGATGTTCATGATCATTCTACTCCCCTTGTCCCTGACATCCTTCCTCCCAATGTTTGTCTCTATCGTCATCCCTTTTCCCAGAAAAATGAAATTGAGAAAATTGTTCAAGAATTGCTCGTCGCAAGTGTTATCCGTCCTAGTACTAGCCTCTATTCTTCTCCTGTGGTCATGGTACTTAAATAAAGAAGGCTCTTGGTGCATGTGTCCTCACTTCTGCACCCTCAACAAACTCACCATCAAAGACAAATTAATTTCCCATTCCTGTCATTGATGATCTTTTGGATGAATTAAGTGGTGCCCAATGCTTTACTAAACTTGATCTCTTGATATTCGTTTTGGATACCACCAGATACATATGAAA
This sequence comes from Picea glauca, assembly GCA_000966675.3. Classification (NCBI taxonomy): domain Eukaryota; kingdom Viridiplantae; phylum Streptophyta; class Pinopsida; order Pinales; family Pinaceae; genus Picea; species Picea glauca. Next base: position 534,693 of record JZKD02S1673945.1, read on the forward strand.
GAGGAAGGAATTCCTAAGACTGTATTTATAAGTCATGCAGGCCACTATGAGTTCTTGGTCATGCCATTTTTCTTGTGTAATGCTCCCTCCACTTTCCAAAGCCTCATGAATCATGTCTTCCATCCTTTTTTGCATCATTTTGTCTTAGTTTTCTTTGATGATATTCTCATTTATAGTAAAACCTGCACAACCCATCTTGCTCATGTGGATAAAGTTCTTCATCTACTCTCTCAACACCAAATTTTCCTCAGACAATCTAAATGTACTTTTGGAGCCTCAAAAGTCAATTACTTGGGTCATATTGTTGGTAATGCAGGTGTTAGAGTGGATCCTAAGAATACTGAAGCTATGCAGGATTGGCCTCACCCTAAGACTCTAAAAATATTGTCTGGTTTTCTTGGTTTAATAGGCTATTATCAAAATTTTCTTAAGAATTATGGAAAGATTGCGATGCCTCTCACTACTCTCCTTAAAAATAATTCTTTCACTTGGACTCCATCAGCTAATCAGGCCTTTCAATCCTTGAAGGCGACTATGTGCACCACTCTTGAGTCCTATCCTAGCCCTTCCTAATTTCATATATACCTTTGTCCTAGAATTTGATGCTTCTGGGAGAGCAATTGGAGCAGTCCTTATGCAAGATGGTAGACCTTTGGCCTATACCAACAAACAATTATCAAATCGAAATTTGGGCCAATCAATCAATGAAAATGAAATGTTGGCTATTCTACATGTAGTTGATCTTTGGCACCCTTATCTATTGGGGAAATTCTTCCAAATTAAGAAATATCATCAGAGCCTCAAGTATTTTCTGGAGCAACGTCCTTCATCCCCAGAGCAAAAAAATTGGGTGATTAAGCTATTTGGATATGATTATGAGATCATTTACAAAAAAGACAAAGACAATGTGGTTGTTGATGCTCTTTCAAGAAAATATGAAGATGAAGGGTCCCTTTTTTCCATCTCCTTCATTGTACTAGGTTGGCTCCAAGCTATTCTCTAGGAATGGATACAAGATCCCAAAATTTCGCATCTAATCCAACAATTGCAATCCAATTCTTCAGTTTCCCCATGGTACTCTTGATATAATGATGAGATTTTCTACAAAGGTCGTCCATATTTAAGTAAACAGTCACAAATTAAATCTAATATTCTTTCTGAGCTTCATGCTACACCCATAGCTGGGCACTTAGGGTTTACCAAAACCTATGACAGGGTGTTGGGAACAGGCCTAGTTTTGGGGAAAAAGTATGATGTGGGAGGCATATGTGCATGCAGAAGAAGCAACACGTGTAAGGAAAACGCACATGCAGAAAAAGAAGCATGTGCAAGACAAACACACATGCAGAAGAGAAAATCATGTGAGGCGTGCATGCAAGAAGACCTAGCCATGATAGGGTTAGGGTTTTGGTAAGAATATGTAATGGATGGTAAGCCAAAAACATGTATAAGTAGGTACCTATGAGGTTTAGGTCTGTGCTTTGAGTCTTTAGGCTGTAGTTCCTTTTTGGTTGGTGATTCTTACTAGGTTGGAAGAGACAAAATGGTTGTAAGTCATATCTATGTTGTAAGTTTTTACACTGAGGAGAGGAAGTAAGGTATATATTGACGGTTAGATTGTAGGATGAGGAGATTGGTGTGATCTGTTCTACCTCATTGTATATCTCGACATGTTTAAATGGAGAGTTGTAATGCACCAGGCCCTATAGTTTTGGAACCATAATAATAAAAGATAAGAGAAGCCAAACCTTTGTGGACGTAGCCCACGAGGGGTGAACCATGACAGATCATGTGTTATGTGATTGAATCTTATGTATCTCCTTTGTTGTTAATGTCTGGATGTTAAACAAATGTGTGAATGCCTAGATAGATCTGTTATTTTACCTACATGAACAAGAATGACATGGTATTCCATATAAGTTGAATGTTAAATTAATAAATGAAGACTACATATGTTAATCACATATCCCCACTCATTTCCTAGGCTTCAATCACCTGAGCATTGTAGCCACCAATAGAGCTATCTCGGGTGAGACTGTGGAGTGCACCCTATGTACTGCGTTGCCTTTTGGTTTACTAGGAGGGCCAATAGTTTTAAAGGGGTTTTGCTGGAAACCAAGTGGACCTGAACTTGGGTCAACCCAAGAAGGGTAGTAAGAGTTAAGTCTAACCAAAAAATGGTTTTCTTGTCGGTTGGAACAAAATGGGATTGATTGAATGAGATATGTTGAAGAAGTGTGAAAATAATGTCAGATCTGGTGACATGATGCTAAAAGAATGAGAATATAAAAGGGAGCATTGAGACCGTGCAAACTAATGAAGGAAGTGATCGAGAGCTGGTTGAAAACAAAGGAGCTAGAATTTGCGTAGAAAGATAACAGAAACTTGAAGTTAACACTGTGCAAATATTTGGACAAGTACATATTTAGTGACTTGCATGAAGTATTTTTCTATGATTTCCCACATGTGTTGCAAAAGTGGATATTGAAGTTGAAAAACAACCACCCTACAAATTGGATCTGGCAGTTAGAGTGGAATTATGTGGAGATCATGCAGTTACAACAAGTTGATAATAAATTTATACACGTAGTAGATTTCTAGTTAGACAACATTGTTGTAGGATTTATCATAGAATTTGCAGTAAATACTGCGAAGTCTTACAACGCAGTAGAGCAAGAGTTCCTGAAGGGACCAAGAGGTAGTTATATCAGATCATTGTATAATTCCATAAATATGTTACTGTATAACAAAGGTGTAATGAAAATGGCCTCAGACAGCTAAACGTCCCTGCGTGCATGGGGGAAGGGGGGGAGCACTCAAAAGAGATGAAGAAATGGAGGAAGAGATGGATAAAGGAAAGAAGGAGGAGGCCTTAGATCCAATCATGATGGAGGAATACTAGATCAAGAAGATCATGGAAACAACTAGAAGAATGTGCAGTGGAGTACCCTACCAATACAAGATGAATAATAAGAAGAGAGTCATAGCCACGAGGGAAGGCTTCGCAAGTGATGAAGAAGAGGTAGATGATCTCTGGGCTGTGGAGAATATTGAGGAAATCCTATGCGCGAAATATGAAAGGAAGACAAGAGGTCTTTTGGCAGCCAAATATGATTTCTTGATATTTGATACAATCTAATAAGACTACACTTTTCTTTAGCTGACATCACCCCATTTTTGTAAACATTTTTAAGGGTCTTAAAGTGATTGATGGACTGAAGCCTTGGTTACTAAATTCTTATTGTTTGTTTTTTCATTTTTGTTTTATGTTTAATTCATGACTGAAAGCATGAATAAAAAATAAAAACCTAGCTTGGTGTTATATTTTCTATGACTTAGAATGCATCTTTTAAAGGTCATCATGCTTATATCAAATATAAATACAATGTTTGAGTGACCTATTTTCAATGTTTTGGGTTTTGATTGTATGGTTTGATGGTTTGTATTCAATTTATGAAGAGCCTTTTTGATATATTTGATAAACCCCTTGCAAATTCAATAGTCATGTTAATAGTTATAATAATCAATGCACACCTGTTGTACTCATATCCATACCTCATCTTGCTGGCACAAAGTATTAATGAACCATTCATTACAAGCATAGGGTTTCGACTCTGTATGTCTGGCTCTCATTACAAGGAATGGTAAAGCATTACGATGAAACCCTTGGTGTTTACTCCCCCTATCTATGATATGTTAACACACAAGCCTTGTTATGGTCATTTCTCCACTATCCACTCGGATTTGTTCCTGTTGCTCCCACCATTAAAATGTAAAACTACCTAGATTTATCCCTATTTCATTCTGGCTACATTTTTCATGGCACCTATGAAGTGATTCCAACCAAATGACTTTGAGTTTTTTGTTTAAAAAAAAAAAAAAAACCGTAATTGCATGCAAGAGACACGTTTTTGCAAGAGCAATTCTGAGCAAACCGTTATGAATTAGTACAAACCCTTTAAGACCCATTTCGTAAATGGGGTCATTTACCTTCTAAGTAAGCATTATTTTTAGAAACCACATAGTTTTAGAGATACATCTTGCTCTTTGGAGGGGAAATTTTCATAATTTATTTTGTGGCTGAGGTAAGCATTTTTATTTTTTTCTTATTTTTGCTCAGAGATTCAAGGCTGTTGATGGTTTTTTTGGGGGGTTTCAAGTTATATTTTCCATTTTTATTTGTATATGATCCTATGTAAGATATCTAGGAATTTATCAAAAGCAGATTTTAAATCCTCTCTCTTGGTCTTATTAAATTTATGTTGTCATTGCATTTAGCTCAGATTGGGGATACCTAGGAGGGTTTCCTGTGCAAAAATGATTTCTCCTTATCCAAGAGCATTGTAGACTCGCCTCTACATTCCAATGCAAACCCCAATATAATTTTGCGCCTAGGAAATCGTCAGAGGATAAGCATCCTAATAATATGATCACCAAAAAATCAACAAATTTCACTGTTATAAATTTAGATTTATTAGCTATCTCTTTGGCAAATTTCCGGAATAGTTAATAGATGTTTTGTTTTGATTCTGTTTTAAAAATAATAGGTAGATTTACATTTTGATTTAATTTGCTAATCCTGTAGCAAATCTCTTTTTAAATAAAAATTAGAAATTGGTTATGGATGGTTTTCTAATTTATTAAATTTGTTTTGTCTTTTTAGGAAGTTGGAAATTATATTGTTGATCATCTAGAGAAAATACATTCAATTATGCATCTCAATATTAGTATTCTCTTTTTTGTTTTCCTTGTAAAGAAATTTGATCTATATTGGATAAAAATCAATTATGTTATAAGTGGTTGCTAAGTCCACTATTTTTGTAATATTTTTTATTTTATGAGATCCTATCCTATCCTGAGAAATAGGGGAAGGTGATCTCAAATCACTTTAAATACTGTTCATTTTGCAAGTAACGAGCATCTTTACCTGGAATAGTTTATGGGCGAATGATTTGCAGAACATTATGGAACAACTTATAACAATTCGGCTTTAGACCTATGTGAATGTTATCTCATTGATGGTTTATCTCTCTTATTTTGGAATAGTAATGTGTTGTGTAGCTTTAGTCTGTATGACATGTGATATTCCATTTTATTTGATATTTTAAATGTTGTCTTTAATTTACTGTTTCAATTTATTACCACTGTGATCATCGTATCAATTGGCAAATTATGATTTTTATCTGATGTTAGTTGATTGATAATATGAACATTTTACATTAAGATTTATATTGTTGTGATTGTTCATAATTTTAAGATCATCGTGTATACTTGTCTATCATTTTTTCTCATATTCTAGCTTCCAACAAGCATCTAGAGTTTGTTCTGGAATCATGATTATATGCTTGTCATAGATTTTTCTTACAAGTAGAACAACTGGAGTATCGGATTATGAAAAATACATAGACATGATATAAAACTCAGGTTAGCTTTATTTCTATTCAATTTCTGTGATTTTATGTATTAGTGAAACATGAAAGTTTTAGATTGGCTTTGACCATCTGTACATCCTTGTTTCATAGATTAGTTAATTCAAGTTTTATTAGATTTATAATTAGAAAACAAAAAATACAAAAAATTTCTTTCTTTATCTTCTTCTAAAAAACAATTACCACTACATTGATTTTGCAAAGTTTTCATTAAAAATCGCAACTTGTAAATTCTTTTCATAAGTGATATGTTTATATTTTATTTTTCTGCTTAAAATACATTTGTAAATAATTAGATTATCGTATATATATATATATATATATATATA
>JZKD02S1673945.1:582184-594991 GCA_000966675.3 Picea glauca
GGGAATTTACAGACGCAGAGAATGGTGACTCACCAAGATATGGGAGAAGGCTCCCACAATAGAGACAAAGAGTATGACGAAAGAAGAGAAATAGGGACCCCTCTAGATCTAGCTGAGACTGTGAGGAGTCTCATGGTTGAATTGCAAAGATGCAAGGCCGACAATGAAAGGATGATGAAAGAACAGGAAAAGCAAACTGAAATTAATGTAGTTTTACTACAGAGCTTATCCAACCTACAACGACAAATGCAACATGAACCCGAGATGAAAAAACATGGTCATATCAGTGGCCATACTGAGAGGAGCACCTCAAGGAAGGTCCACCCCAGAGGTAAAGGACCAATTCTAGACGATTCCTCTGACAAGGAAGCTGGTGATTCAGAAGGCTCTTCCAGCAGCAAGACCAGTTCCTATTCTCGAAAAAAACAGAAGAAGCAAAAGACTTCCAAGGGTCATAAATTTTAGGAATTCAGAAAGGCCAAACCTACCTCCTTTGATGGTGAGATAAATAAGGGAGAGGAAGCAGAGGCCTAGCTACTTGTACTGAACAAATATTTCAGAGTCCATGATTTTCAGAGAATTTGAAGGCCCGAATGGCCACTTTCAATCTGAACGGAAAATATTCCCTCCTGGTGGGAAGATCTTAAGAATGTGAAAGGGGTCTGAGAAGAGGACCTGTCCTGGAAACAGTTTAAGAAATACTTCCGGAAGAAGTATTTTTCAGAAAAATATTTCGATGAGAAGACTAAAGCGTTTTATGAACTCAAACTTGGCCAACTCACTATAGAGGAATATGTCAACAAATTCCTCGACTTATTGAGCTATGTACCCTACATCATAGAAGAGAAGGAAAAGGTGCAATTCTTCTTCAGTGGGCTACCCAAGGAATACCATAACATAATTGAATTTGATGAGCCAAATACCTTAGAAGAAACTATTCGAAAGGCAACATATTGTCATGAATAATATGGACATCGGGAAAAGTCTCATGGATACTGGAAATAGAAGAGTGGTTTGAGATTTCAGAAAAAGGGGATCAAATCCTCAGGATTTAAGAACTACAAGAAGAACCCCAGAATGAACTTTCCAGCCTAGAGTGTACTCCAGCAGAACTTTCCCTCATCAGACGGAAATAAAACTTATGGACCTATACCAGTAAAGAGTGATAACCCAAAGAGAGAACCTTTGAAATGTTGGGGTTGTGGAGAAGATAATCTCCTGAGAGACTGTCCACACCAACAACAGAACATTCGAAAAGTTTATAACATTCAGGAAGCTACCACAGTGATTGATGTGGCAAGGAGTGTGCCGCAGATTTATGCAGCATTGGATAATAACCAAGATGACCACCAAGCTTCAGTGGTGGAAATAGAAGGTATGATTTTCAACCATCTGGTGTCTGTCTTGATTGACCTTGGTTCAAATTTGAGTTATATAGCCCCTAAATATGTTGATAAGTGTAAACTATAGCCACAAAAACAAACCAAGCCATGATTGGTACAGTTAGCAACTGGCACCAAAAGAAGGGTAGCAAAGGTCATACCAACCTGCCAGTTAATGTTGGGTGAATTCCCCACCCAAGAAACCCTTAACGTATTACCCCTAGGATCATACAATCTATTGATTGGTATGGACTAGCTAGCCACCCATAAAGCCAGACTAGATTGTTACCATAAAACCTTGGAGTGTGTAAGTAAAGAAGGGACAAGGATAACCCTTCAAGGGATCCTAAAACATGTCTCCGTGAGGCAAATATCAGCCGCAAATGAGAAACTATTGTCAAAAAGGATGTCCCCTATATGAAATACATGTGTTGAAAACAATCGAAGGTGATAAACCAAGCCCTGACGATCACCCTATCCTGAGAGAATATAGAGATGTGTTTTAGGAAGAGGTATCAGGTCTACCTCTGAGAAGAGACATTGACTTCTCGATAGAACTTGCACCAGGAGTAGTGCCGGTGTCTAGGACACCCTACCGGATGAGCACACCTCAGTTAGTGGAACTCAAATTGCAATTGAAAGAAATGATGGATAAGGGTTATATTTAACCTAGCATGTCCCCATGGGGAGCACCAGTCCTGTTTTTGAAAAAGAAGGATGGCACTCTTAGACTATGTATAGATTATAGACAACTCAACAAAGTAACCATAAAGAATAATTACCCCTTGCCCATGATCGATGATCTATTCGATTAGTTGGGAGGTGCATCTATTTTCTCAAAGATTGACTTGAGGTCGGGATACCATCAAGTCTGAATCAAGGTGAAGACATACATAAAACCACTTTCCAGACACGGTATGGTCACTATGAGTTTGTGGTAGTGCCATTTGGGTTAACCAATGCCCCTGCCACTTTCATGTTGTTAATGAACAATGTACTCAGTAAATTTTTAGATAAATTTGTACTAGTTTTTATTGATGACATATTAATCTACTCTAAGAATAGAGAAGAGCATGAAGAGCATATTAGACTTGTGCTGCAAGTGCTAAGAGAGCATCAACTCTGTGCTAAATTTAGCAAATGTGACTTCTTCCAGAAGCAAATACATTACTTGGGACATGTTCTATCTAAGGAAGGGGTACCAGTAGATCCTGACAAGATTAGGTCTATCATGGAATGGCCTGCCTCGAAGGATCTTTCAGACATCAGATCCTTTATGGGATTAGCAGGATACTATAAGAGATTTATAAAAGGATTCTCCAAGATTGGTTGTCCAATCACTTCCCTCCAAAAGAAGTGGACAAATTCCTATGGACACAGAAATGTGAAGAAAGATTCCAAACCCTGAAACATCTACTGACTCATGCACCCGTGTTGAAAATCGCTAACCCTGAAGTTGAGTTCCTTTTGTGCACAGATGCCTGTAAGGAAGGGCTTGGAGGAGTCGTTATGCAGAAAGGAAGCTTGATCTTCTATGAATCTTGAAAATTGAACGAACATGAAGTCAACTATGTGACTCATGATCTAGAACTGGTTGCCATTGTGCATGCCTTGAAAATGTGGAGGCATTATCTCTTGGGAAGAAGATTTGTACTTATGACAAATCACTGTGGATTGCGATATTTGTTTGACCAACCAAATCTCAATTCTAGACAAGCTAGATGGATGGCCCTCCTTAGCGAATTTGATTTTGAAATCAAACACATTAAAGGAAAGGAAAATAGGGTGGTTGATGCCCTTAGCAGAAGCATGAAAACAATTCACCTGGTACCGGTGAGTACCTGTGAGACAGATGTCAAGAACAGAGTCAGAAATGCACAAGAGACAGATCCCTTCATTTAGACCGTGACCCTGTACCTACAACAAGAACTCTCTGAGTAAAATATGAAGGCTAGGAGATGACCGAAGGAGGTCTGCTCACTTACAGAGATAAACTGTATGTTCCAAATTGTGACGACTTGAAGAGGTTCATTATGGATGAACTACATAAAATACCATATACTGGTCACCCAGGATACCAGAAAATGATCACTGCCACCCGAAAACAATTTTATTGGCCTGGATTGAAGAAAGACACAACCAAATATTTTTCCCAATGCATAGAGTGCCAACAGGTTAATGTAGAACATCGACACCCAGTAGGACTATTACACCCTTTACCCATCCCAGAATGGAAATGGGAAACCATCTCCATCGATTTTATCACTGGATTGCCAACTTCAACCAAACAGAATGACGCCAATATGGTAGTGGTGGATAAACTGAGCAAGTCTTCTCATTTCATCCCCATCAAATCAACCTGCAAGGCGATAGATATCACCTAGGTATTCATCAAAGAGGTATTTAGGCTGCACGGTATGTCAAAATAGATATTATCTGACACAGACACAAAATTTACTTCCAATTTTTGGAAATCACAGATGGTTGGTTTAGAGACCAAATTGTTGTTTAGCACCGCCTATACCCTCAAACTGACAGACAGACAGAAAGAGTGAATCAAATATTAGAGGATATGTTAAGGATGCATGTAATGCATCAACCCAGGAAATGGGAAGACTACCTGCCATTGGTAGAATTCGCCTACAACAACGRCTACCAAGCATCCTTAAAGATGAGTCCCTTCAAGGTCCTCTATGGTAGGCCATGTAATACTCCATTCAGATGGAGTAATCCTATAAATAGGATTTCTTTTGGACTCGACATGTTGAAAGAAATGGAACAACAAGTGACTCATATAAAATGAAATCTGAAGGTCGCTCAAAACCGACAGAAAAGTTATGCTAACCAAAAGAGAACTCCAAGAGAGTTCAAAATGGGAGATCATGTATATCTAAGAGTTAGGCCCAGGAAGAGTTCCCTGAAAAATAGGAGCCTGTTCCAAGTTGGCACCTCGGTATTGTGGACCCTTTGAGGTTCTAGATAGAGTGGGACCTGTAGCCTATCAGATAGCACTTCCTGCCACCGTAAAAGCACATAATGTTTTCCATGTTTAATTATTGAAGAAATATGTACATGATGCTAATCATATAATTGACTGGTCTATGATCCAGGTAGAAACAGAGGGAGAATTTCTACCAGAACCCCAATGTATATTGGACATAAAGGAAACCCCGCTTCAGAACTGAACCATTGCACAGGTAAAGTTGCAATGGAGACATTTTGGCCCAGATGAGGCTACATGGGAAATGGAGGATGCCATGAGACAGGCATATCCGATTTTGTTTACTTCTGTACATGCAATTCATGTTAAAAGATAAGAATATCGAGGACGATGTTCCTTTAAGGGGGAGGGAATTGTAACACCCTGTTTCCCCCAGTTTGTAAAAATAACTGGACTGGCCAAGAACTGTGGCAAACTCAGAAATGTGAATATGTGATGTGAATGGACCTTGTGGAAAAGGTCAATGAATGTGAATAATACTATGAATTTATATTGCAGGACTGATGAGAGGGGATATGCTGAAAAAGAGACCATGATGGCTACAGAAAGGTGGTGGAAGGCACCTGGAAAGGTGGCGTTAACTTCCACCGAAAATCAATACCATATTTGGACATCACTAGCCCGAAATTAAATGTCTCACAGGCTGGCCCTGAATTAAATGTCTCACAGGCTGGTAGGTAGATGGCTCCTCAGGAATTAATGAGGGATGGGGGTTGAACCGCCCATCTATAGAGCCATCATACCTGACTAGCGCGAGGGAAATCGGGCAACACGCAACCTCGCAAGAGGATAAGGCATGGGGGAGAAGTGATTGGGGGTAGATGCGAGGGGAGAAAGAAAAATCTGGCGATATGCATAGTGAGTGATAACAGAGAGGAAGGAGAGTAACCTTCGCTCCTGGCCACTGGAAAATATATACACAATCTCATAGCATCATGGTCTCATCTCGGGGGTGGCTAGTGGTAAATCCGCTAGGAGTCACTGAGCCTACGGTTGGGTGGAAATGAGCACCCCTCTCAACAGTTGCATAACCCCTGGTGTTACTTTCTGATAAGTGTTTTTCCTTTGGCATCTTGAAATATATGTATGCTAACATTTATGATCATAAGCTGTGAAATTGTGAATGACTTCATTATAAGAATGTTTGTATGGTGTCTTGATTAGTACTGGTAGTTGTATGTTTATATGGAAAGCCTACATATGGCTTATGTTCTCATAAATCATTATTTATATGTAGACTGATCTAATTCAGACTTCACGCCTGGTTCTCGGGAGAGAGATACCCTTATCTGCCTGAGAAAGTACCCTGGGTAAACCTCCCCATAGAGACACCCTTCTTAAAAATCCCATCAAGAACCTGGAAAAAGGACGTGAAGGTGCAAGGCCTTAAGAAATCCCTGATAAGTATCGAGTCGATGGACGAGATCCCATCTGGAGATCGGTGGTCACTCACGACTGTCAAATAAGAAGAAGAAGCTGGAAATTTAAGTGCCTTAACCTTGATAGGTGGTGATCGACGGATGAGACTCCATTGGGAAATTTGTGGTCACTCATGACCGTTAGATTTGGTAGGAGAAAGTAGGATGTTAAGTGCCATACCACTGTGACCTTCTGTGTCTTCATGGGTAGCAAAGAGATTGGGATCGTAGATCCCCAAGGTCCATGAGAACATCTAGGTCATTGAATCTTCCCCATCCAGGGAGTTGTCGGAGAATGCACAAGTTATGAACCTGTCTAAACCGTCAGATCTTGGCTGGAAAACCCGACATTCGTTGGATCTGTCAGGAGATACCCGAGGGTTAAACCCCCAGTGAAAAAGGGTAAAAGCCACGAAATGGATTTGGGTCGTCCGATTAAAGGAGGCCACGTTTCATAAGATTTCCCATTTCAGGAAATCAGGAATCGGGAACTCGAGAGTTATGGTGACAAGAGATCGAGATGTTCCATGGTGGAAACCCCGAAGAAGTCATAGACCGACCAATTTTGGGAGGCTACACGTCGAGAGATTTTCCACTTCGGGAAATTGGGAGTCATGAACTCGAGAGTCCTGGTGACGAGAGATCAGGAATTTCCATGGTGGAAACCCCGAGACAGATCTGGATCGTCTGATTTAAGGAGGCTATGTGTCAAGATATTAACCACATAGGGAAACTGGGGATCAAGAATTTGGGAGTCCCATTGTCGAGATTTTGGACTCTCGTGATGATAAATCCCGATGAACAAACGAGAATCTTTTGGAGGATCTTAGGGTGTGTAATGACCGTCAGATGTGAGGAAGAGATCTCGACTTTAATATGAGGTGTGAATATGCCTTAGGGTAAGTGGCGAGCAGATCTAGACGACCAAAGTCCACCCACCCAGATCTATGGCTGAGGCTTCATTCTGGAGCCCCCTTGCTATTCTACCTTTAGCGGTGAGGGGGGGGTTAGGAATCGAACGTGTAACTCTTGAATGGTCAAGATTTATTTTCCTTGATCAATGACATTCAGGCGAATTCCGGACCCCCCTTCCCATTCTACCTTTAATGGGGGGGGTCCAGAATGGTGTGGAATTTGAAGTGGGACCCATCTCCTGTCACGTCGCCCTCCGTGTCGTGCTTCCCTCTTGCCACCTATACTCCACTCAACCGCGCGACATGGCCCATTCCTATTGGCCATTCGCTAACCCTGTTGGGATTCATCCCTATTGGCCAGTCGCTATCCATGTCGGGGTTCGACGGTCGCAGAGTCGAACGATTCGACATTCCTGTAGCGCCAAGTCGCGAATTACTGAGAGGCACCATGGTTATTTGACCTGTGATCATGACCCATGATCACATGGGAGTAGATAGAGAAAGAGCTAGCTTACGTTAGGCCTCCGTAGATATTTCGGGGGCTTTGATTCTGCAGAAAGCAACGAAAATATGATTATGGTAGTGGGTGCGTTACAACTGTGCAAATTCATAAGGAAATTTGGGGCAAACGAATATGATATTGAATTAGCTGAAGGGGTCGGAATCTCACCGATATTTAATGTTACGGATTTGTACCCTTACAAAGATGAAGAAGAAGGAGCATAGGATGAGCAAGAAGAAGTTCAATGGACAAAACAAATGCTTGTAGCTGAAAAGCCGCATATGGAAAGCATAATTGACAAAAGGATTAGCAGAAAGACCAGGAGGAAAGAGTATTTTGAATACTTGGTCATGTGGAAGGGACATCCAGTTGAAGATGTCAGTTGGGAGGATGAAGCAGAAATTCAAAAGCATGGACAGACCGTGCGAGAGCTCATGAACAGGAGTTCATGAAAATTTTCAAGTGAGGGAGTATGATGCAAGATAATCATACAAATCAAAAAGCACGTGCCTAGCCAGAGGAATAGTTAGACGCGTAGATGGAAAAAGGGTACGTTTTCATAAGAAAAAAACGTTTTGAATTTTTAAAACTGAGCCATTAATGTAAATACTAGGAGAAGTGTACTTGAATTTTTGACTTGGAGATATGAACAGATATGGAGGAATTACTCTCATCTATAGAATGTAATAGGCATTTAAGTCAGTTAATGAAAATAGGTATATTTGATTTAATAGATTAGATAGTTTAGAAGTGTAGGAGGGAAAACGGATATAGATACCCTCACCCTTGTATCATTGTAACAGAGAAGATTATTATCAATTCAGATTTCACGATCTATAGAGCTATAGTAGAGAGTTGTAGAGAAGAACCCATGTACAGGAGAACTTGAGTTAATATATGAAGCTTTGACTCAACTTACATGGTGTTATGATGCTTACTATTTACATTAGTTGAATGGTATGTCTATAGTTGTTTTGTTTCTTTGTTATGCATGAATCTCAATGTTGTATTTTGTGTATGAGTTCATGTTGAATGTATGAATTCTGAGAGAGAAGAAGAATGAGTTTCAATTGTTTCTCTTCCTGAGAATTTCCTACAAGGAGTGCAGTGAACGACCACAAGGTGTGTGTTGACGAGGATCCGAGTTTTATCTCAAAAAGATCAAGAGAGATATCCTTGTTCTCATACCCACAGAAGTGCAGGTGAAGCATAGAGTCGTGCAAGGTGTGCACAAGCTAGTGGAAGCCTTAGTACTTATCAACTAAGGTGAAGGTTGAAGGACTACTGTTGGAAAGAGTGCACAGGGTCAAAGATTCAAATAACTAGAAGTTATTTGAAAGTTTTCCACAAGGAGTGCGAGAAGGTGCCTTTTGGAAGCCTTGAGTTTGCAAGTGAAAGCTCAAGAGAGATAATGCTTTTGAAGTGTTCAGAGGGGAGATGGAGATTGAAATAGTAGCACAGAAGTTAAGGTTAGGTGGGAGAACACCCAGTTGTTGCATAGAGGTCATTGAAGTGTGAATCAGGTCTTCATAATTTTCTGTGGAGAGTTTGCGAAATCACAAGGACTGTAGGATCTAGTGGAGCCGTATAGATGGTGAAGGGAATTCATGAAGGAAGTGAGAAGTTGTGAGAGTCATTGGATTTGGCAGAGGTGCAAGGTGATCAGAGGATGGTGAAACCCATCACCTTAGGATCTAGGATCAACGTGAGCCATTAATCGTGCTTTGCATACGTCGTTGGATCATATCATGAACTTGGGGTTCGTGAGGTTGGAGGCCAGACCAAATTCTTGGTTTGCGTTATGTTTCGAGTTGCGAGGGAGCAAGGAAGAGATCCAGACCATTTGATCCAAACCATGGGAGAACCGTTCGATCCGAATCTCCGTGTGGTATCATGTACTCGGGGGTTTGGGGTTTGAGAGAGTTTCTTTTTTACTACAGAAGTCATGAAGTGTTGAGCGGCGAGAGATCAGGTGAACATGTGGTAGATCCGTTAGGTGAGGACCGCATGGTTGACAGGTGGCATAGTAACAACGCTCAGAGAAAAGAAGGAAGTGGGTGATAGGTGGTGGACACACATCACCTGGGAAAGGAGTCAACTCATTGTTGACTTATTGCGTCTCGGGGATTCACGAAGGAGGAGCACGAGGACTCAACACCCCAACTCGCGAAGTTGCGTGTTGCGATGCGTGATAGAAACTTAGCCATAGATGATGGTTATGTGTGTGAGGCGCTAAAAAAGAGGAACCTTACTTGTATTGGCACCTCAGGTATTGAAGGTTTGGAAAAGAGGAGTCGACGGTCTTCGACTCATAAACTCACGAGTTGCGAGTTGCGAAAAGCGCTTGTGCTAAGGCCCGAGTTGTGGTTGTGTGGAGGCGAAGACTCACACTTGGTGCACGTGGTGTAGGTGGAGTTTTCGTGAAGGACATATGGATCGGATTCGTTGAAGGTTTCAATAGGGAACCGAAGGAGTTGCTTCAACTCGTGGAGAAATTAGAAGGATCCTGTGTGGATCTCAGCCCGAGGGAAAGGGGATCTGCGTCAACAGTCATTCCTTTTGGGATGAAGAATGCACCAAAAATATTCTCAAGAGTAGTCATAGTTGCATTCAAAAAATTCATAAATCAATTTTTGGAAGTGTATCTAGATGATTGGACAATCTTACAGTCCATTGAAAAATCATGTAGAGGTGTTAAGGATGATTTTGGAAAGATGCAGGTAGTGTCAGATATCATTAAATATCAAGAAATGCATCTTTGGGACACCTTTTAGGATACTATTGGGCCATATAGTGTGAAAACAAGGTTTTCTAGTAGATCCTACCAAGATTGCAATAATTTTCAATTTCCCACCACCAAAATGAGTACGTCAGTTGAGAGAAACATTGGGACACATAGGATACTACAGGAAATTCATAAAAGGGTATGCACGGATCACTGCACCGATGGAGAAACTGTTGAAAAAGATAGTAAATTTCAATGGAATGAGGACTGTCAGCGAGGGTTGGACACTCTAAAAGAGAATATGGTAAAAACAATGATACTAGTATTCCCAGATTGGGAAAAGACATTTCATGTGCATTTAGATGCATCAACGATAGCACTTGGAGATATTCTAGTGCAGCGAGGAGCAAGAGAATTAGACCATCCTATAGCATTTGCAGGAAGAAAACTGTCAGAGTCAGAACATAAATAGAATACTACAGAGAGATAAGGCTTAGCAATGGTATATGAAGTGCAGAATTTCAGACACTATCTACTTGGGAAACACTTTAAAATGTTCACAAATCATGCTTCCCTCAAATACCTAGTCAATAAGTCAGTGTTGGGGGGGAGAATTTGTATATGGTTAATATTGTTTCAGGAATTTGACTTTGAAGTCATAGTAAAACCAGGAGAGTTGAATGCATAACTTCATCACCTATCAAGGATCACCAATGGAGAGGACCTACAAATTTAGAGGACAACTTCCCTCATGCACAATTATTATCAGTCCAAGTAGTCGATGAATATTTTGCTGACATCATTCAATACTTGAGTACATGGACTGTGCCACAAGGATTCAACACTGTGCAAAAGAAAAAACTGGTAATCAAAGATGCAGACTATCAATTGATTGTAAGACACTTATACAACATGGGTGCAAACAAAATTTTGAGAATATGTGTACTAGAACATGAGAGGCCTGGGATCTTAGTAGAGGCTCACGAGGGGATAGATGGAGGAAATTATGCAGGAAAAGATACTGTGCAAAAGGTATTGCATGTAGGACTATGGTGGTCGACCATCCACAGAGATGCAAAGGACTACTATCATAAATGTGATGTATGTCAGTGATCCAGGGGATCAAATTTTGCTCAAAAATTCAAAGTGCTCAAAATCGCTTCAAATCAAACGGGAGAATAGGCCTCGTCATTACGAACCCAATGCAAATCCTTTGGGTTCAAACGAGCGTCAGGAGCGAGAGATATCACATTATGTTCAAAGTGACAAACATGCAAAAAAAGGGATGTTGATTGTACAGTCCGTACAGTCCATATGGCTGCTGACATGGCAATCCGTATGACACATGGAAGGGCTGAGTGGTAAATAGTTGGCATATGTGGATGAATGACATTGCAACATGTGGCAGTATTTGGTTGGTTGTACAGTGCCACATGGCCCAGTCATGGGCTACCACATGGCACCTTGTTATTGGTTGCTTGTATAAAATATTATTGGAGTCCACCGGATTCGACCCCGTGACCTCCATCGACATGCATAGTCATTGCAAAGTCTGCACCACCATATTAGTTTTTACTATGTAATGGCTTTGTATTTATTTAAGTTTGAGTTAATATGTGGTTGGCGCGGGGCCCGGGATGGGGCTTATCCCCAGCCCTCGATCGTATAATACAATAACATATGACCATACCGTGGGTACCACGACCACCAGTTGGCGCGCGCATGATTTGGTTTTGTATATGGTTCAAATGGTTTTTAAAACCAATGACCCGCCACTTGTCTCCTTTCCATTTTCCTATGGGACAGAGCCCCGTTTGAGTTTGTGCGTGGTCACATGGGCCACACAACCATAGCCTTGGCAGTTAGGGGCTAGGTGCACTCGTAACCATCCTACAGTTCACACCGTTTATGCAGTTGCGTCCGGTGCTAAGTTTTAACGCTTAAATATGCGTGGGGGATAGGTTGAGCCAACAAGGGTGCAATTTGTTGATGCAGAGACAACAAGTTTGAAGGGGGACTTCCAGGAAGCCTATCTTCTTCAATTTTTGGCCAAACGAGGTGCCAAAAATTCCTAGCTAGGTGTTTTGGGATGTTCCGGAGCCATTGGAGCCATCTATTTGACATTTTGAGCATTTTAAAGAACATTTTTGAGCACTTTGAGAAAATAATACAAAATATTCATTGGAAGTTGGACCAGGAGATGTAGCCCAAGAGAGGGGTGAACTCCTTTATCATTTGTTGTGTTATGTGTTTTCTGTTCACTGTTTATTGTTGTTGTTTATATGCATCTTGAATGAGTAATTTATATAAAAGTTGTATTTCAAAGTTGATCCATTTGCATTTTAGCACATAAAATTAAACTTGCAAATAATTTCAAGAATACAAGTCTTCTTCATTTTTAGATCAAGTTGGTATCAGACCATAGGTTTTTGAAGACTTGATTATTTGCAAGTGTTTTGTTTTCTGATGCTCACAAGGTTGAAACTCACAAGAGGAGAAGGTCAACTTGTGGAGCCAAGTTGTCATCCTTCAAGGAGGAAGCTTATATCATCACCGCAAGTTTCAAGGAGGCATTCACCAAGTATGGCTCATGAGGAGAGTCATGAACATATTCCTGCAAAAGATGAAGATCTCAGAAAGGTTGTCATGGAAATGAGAGAAATGATGAAAATTTTGATGGAAAGGAATACATGATTTCAAGGTGAAGGCTCCAACCCTTCAAAGCATAAGGGAGACAGTGGTGATAAAAATCCAAATGGAAATGGAGGGAATGGTGCTTCTCCACCACCCTCACCTCCATATTCTTCTTCTTCTACCAATTCAAGACCTCTTCCGAATTCTCCAAAAGGACATGGTAAAAATCCT
>JZKD02S1673945.1:598026-609095 GCA_000966675.3 Picea glauca
CTTCTCGTCCTTGGGAAAGTATTTCTATGGATTTTGTAGGAGGTCTACCTATGTCTAAACGAAATCATGATTATCTTTATGTTGTGGTTGATCGATTTAGCAAAATGTGTATTTTAATGCCTTGTAAGAAGTAGGTTACAGCTGAGAAAACGACACAAATGTTCTTTCAAAATGTTTGGGTGCATTTTGGATTGCCTAAATACATTATTTCTTATCGGGATTCTTGATTTGTTGGAAGTTTTTGGTCGAGTTTATGGGCACTCATGGACACCAAACTGAAAAAGATCACATCTTTCCATCCGCAAACAGATGGTTAGAAAGAAGTGGTAAATAGAATGGTGGTGCATCTTCTTCGTGCTTATTGCAGCAAACATCCTAAACTTTGGGATGAGAATTTACACTACATTCAACATGCTTCCAATCGAGCTAAACACTATTCAACTCAAACGTCGCCATTTGAAGCATGTTTTGGCTATTTTCCCAAATCTCCTTTAGATTTTATCTTTAGGAAGGATATTGCTATTGATGGTCAATATGACATTGATAGGGTAGAAAAGTTCATTGAACAAATTCAGTTGATACATCAAATGGTGCAAGAGCAGTTGGAAAAGAGTCAAGCCAAGTACAAGACGAGACATGAAAAGCATCATGTTGATCACAGTTTCCAAGTTGGAGATGAAGTTTGGCTTTACATTAGTAAGGAGAGGCTTAAAGGAGAAGGTAAAAAATTGAAACCAATTCGATATGGTCTTTTTAAGATTATTGACAAGATTGGTAACAATGCCTTCCGTTTAGATTTGCCTCCTTATATGCAAATGTATGCAGTTATTAATGTTGAGAATTTGAAATTGTATGAGCCTCCTTTGATTCATGATCAAGGAGAGCATGTTCAAATTCTATCTATAGATGATTTTTCCCCAGAATATCTTACAGAACTGCATGAAGACATAATCCTTGAGGGAGAATGCGAACTTCAAAACGAGGAAATGTGGAGTATCTTCGAGTTGGTCTTAAAGGTACAAATCCAACCAAAGACAAGTGGATTGAGGTTGGAAAGGTGAGGGAGATATACCCTCATCTTCACATAGACCGAAAATAGTCTTTTGGAGGTCCAAAATCTTTCCAATGGGGAGGTGTGATCCAGGGGATCAAATTTTGCTCAAAAATTCAAAGTGCTTGGAATCGCTTCAAATCGAATGGGAGTGTAGAACTCATCGTTATGAACCCAACCAACTCGTTTGGGTTCAAACAGATGTCGAGAGAGAGAGATATCACGTTCTGTTCAAAATGACAAACAAGCAAAAAAAGGGATGTTGACTGTACAGTCTGTACAGTCCGTACAACTGCTGACGTAGTAGTCCATACGACATGTGACAGGGCTGAGTGGAAAAAAATTGGCAGATGTGGATGAATGACATTGTGACATGTGGCAGTATTTGGTTGGTTGTACGGTGCCATGTGGCCTAGTCATGGGCTGCCACGTGGCACCTTGTTATTGGTTGCTTGTATAAAATATTATTGGAGTCCACTGGATTCAACCCCGTGACCTCCACCCACATGCATAGCCTTTGTAAAGTCTTCTCCACCAATGTGCCACCATGGTAGTTCTTACTATGTAATGGCTTTGTATTTAATTAAGATTGAGTTAATATGTGGTTGGCGCGGGGCCCGGGCTGGGGCTTAGCCCCAGCCCCCGGTCATATAATACAATAACATATGACCATACCATGGGTACCATGACTACCGGTTGGTGAGCACGCGATTTGGTTTTGTATATGGTTCAAACGATTTTTAAAACCAACGACCCGCCACTTGTCTCTTTTCTATTCACCTTTGGGACGGAGCCTCATTTGAGTTTGCGTGTGGTCACATGGGCCACACGACCATAGCCTTGGCGGTTAGGGGCTAGGTGCACCTGTAACCATCCTACAGTTCGCACCATTTGTGCGGTTGCGTCTAGTGCTGAGTTTTAATGCTCAAATATGCGCGGGGCCTAGGTTGAGCCAACAAGGGTGCAATTTGTCAATGCAGAGACAACAAGTTTGAAGGGGGACTTCCAGGAAGCCTATCTTCTTCCATTTTTGGCCAAACGAGGTGTCGAAAAAGCCCAGCCAGGGGTTTTTGGACGTTCTGGAGCCATTGGAGCCATCTATTTGGCATTTTGAGCATTGTAAAGCACATTTTTGAGCACTTTGAGAAAATAATACAAAAGATCCATTGGAAGCTGGACCAGGAGATGTAGCCCATGAGAGGGGTGAACTCCTTTATCATTTGTTGTGTTATGTGTTTTCTATTCACTATTTATTGTTGTTGTTTATATGCATCTTGAATGAGTAATTTATATAAAAGTTGTGTTGCAAAGTTGATCCATTTTCATTTTAACTCATAAAATTAAACTTGCAAATAATTTCAAGAATACAAGTCTTCTTCATTTTTAGATCAGTCAGAGGGTTGGAAAACTTAATAGATGGGATGAGATGCCCCTAAGACCACAAGTAACCTTGCAAGTATTCAAAAAATGGGCAATAGATTGTGTGGGACCAATTAATCCACCAGCAAAGAGGCTAGGAGCAAGGTATATCATTAATGTGACAGAGTACTTAATGAGATGGGTAGAATCAACACCAGTAAAATATTGTAGCACAGAGACAACAACAAACTTCCTGTTTGAGCAAGTGATCACTATATTTGGACGCCCAAGGATTTTGATAAGTGACCAAGGAACTCACTTCATCAATAGTATTATAAAGGCTATGACTGAGGAGTTTGAAGTCTATCATCAAAAGAGTACACCATATCACCCTCAAGAAAATGGAACAGTGGAAGCCTTTAACAAGATCCTAGAGAATGCATTGACAAAGATATGTAATGTGAACATAGATGATTGAGAGTTGAAGATACCAGTAGTATTATGGGAAGACATGACTACATGCAAAAATTTGACAGGGTAGACACCATTCAGGTTGGTGTATGGACAAGAAGCAGTGGTTCCATTAGAATTTTTGGTACCTAGTCTATGCGTAGCAGCAATCACCAACATGAGAGAATGAGGCACAGTATAAGGAAGGCTAATTCAACTGATGGATATGGAAGAAGATAGGATTCTAGTAGGCTTTCACCAAGAAGTACATAAAGAAAGAGACAAATCTTGGAATGATAGATATATTAAAAGGAAGAATTTCAAGGAGGGAGACCTAGTCTTGGTGTATGACAATAAATTTCTTTAGCACCCAGGAAAATTCAGAATGAATTGGTTGGGACCATATGAAGTAAAGATTTTCGTAGATGGGGGAGTTGTACAATTGAAAGATTTAGGAGGTACATAACTCAAAGGAATGATCAATGAGAGTTGACTGAAACTATATAGGGACAATCGACCTCCTAGTGCTTATAAAGGTACCACGCAGTAAGAAAATATGTATATAGTGTATTATAATAGAAGTGAGGGAGAGAAAATGAGAAAAACAAATAAAAAGAAGAAAAAGAAGAAAAGACATAAAAAGTAAAAAGGAGAACGAAATAGGGCATTGTAAGAAAACCAAGGTTCGAAAATGAGACACGAAGAAGAGAAGTTAACGGGTAAAAAGGTACAGTGTGCAGGAAACACAACGAAAAGTGAAAAAGTGACAATTATCAGTGCGACACAGCTGTCACTTCTCTGTCCCGCTATAAAGTCGGAAAAAGGGGGGAAACTGACCCATAGTGTTATTTTATAAGGAGAAGAACGTTGAGCTGAGAGGAAGAGTGATAGAGTGCGAATTTATGCTACCATCTATCAAGTTGAGAGCCTATGGTTTGGATTTCCTCACCAGGTCACCACTGAGGGTTGGAGCACCAAGCTGAACCAGACAAAACACACAGAATAGCACACGGGTACCACAAACCGGAACTAATGAGATGCCTACAGTGGTGGATGTGGAAACAATCCACACACCAGAGTATGAATAGACCACATTGCATGTGGAGGAAGAGAAGGAACCCACACAGGAGCCTGAGCAACCGAAAGAGGATGTCGAATGAACAGAATCTGATGTGTCCATGGGAAAGGTTCACAGCAAGAAGAATCAACCATGGGTTCCATGCAACAGGGCCTAGAGCCAGAACTAGAGCTTGAAACAGACAAAGAGGTCGTACCAGAGGGTGGGGTCACATCCCCACAATGGAAAAAGAAGTTGCAAGAAGAAAGCGTACAACACACGCAGGAAGAACTAGGTATATTGATGTTGAAGATTACCAAGGGAGTGCAGACCAAAGATAACATGGTAGAAGGAGTTGATAGCCATAAATACTTCAACCATGATGTCTCTAATGCCATCAAGTTCCCATATTTGGTAGAACAAAGCTACCTAGAGGCCAAGGGAGAAGGCTCATTAGGCACACCACTATTGGAGCCTACGTAGTGGATTCTGAGACATTATAGCACCGACATCGTGAACTTACAAGACATACCACACTTTGGGTGTGGAAAACACATAAACAGATGTGTCAAACAATTTTTAGCAAGGGTGCATAGAGGCATATTGTGGATGGATAGGCCAATGTCAATCAACTTCGATCTCATCGTAGAAATTATAGGGCTACCCTTAGATGGGGAGAAGCTAGAACAATACCTAGAATAACAAACTAAGGTGAAATCCATCTCAGATGAGATCAAAGAAAAGTATGGTGCAGAAAAGGGGTACCAAGGGTATTAGGATCAATGACATCAATGATCCTGCGACGTGATTTGCAACATGACTGTTGGGTTGCAAATTAATGTGTAAGTGCCAAAAAGAAGAAGTGCCCACAGAAGTAGTAGCAACTATGACGCAGTGTGCAAAGGGGGGCTCGATGAGCTGGCCCTCGTATCTAGTGAAATCATCCTTTGAATATTGCCAGGATGCACAAGACTGGGGCTATGAGTTTCGCTATTTATGGTTACTTATCCTCATTGCAATTATGGGATGGTAGGAACCCACATACACTATGTTCCTTCCAAGGATAGGAAAATGTCGTGCAACGCGCTACACATCATTACAAAACACACCAGATCCAAAAACAAAGAAATCCAAAAATGACATGTTTTCTCTATACTTAACAGAGATCCATAACAACTTGGCGGATACATGGAGGATCTCCTCGAAAACTATCCAGGAGTTTGGAAAGATAGTGAATTTCCAGGAATCACGCCACAACATGTGGTTGCAAGCAAAGAAAGATCTAGCCAAGGAGTGTTTGTAGCTGAAATACTACATGACGATGCAGGACATCCACATGGAGGTCTAGAAGTGGACTGAGGAGTGGAAAGTGCCAACAATCCCAAATATGGTGCAAGGAGCACAAACGGGAATGCAAGACAAAACAGTCCCCATGTGGAAGACAACCACAAATGGAGCAAGAACCGAGAAAAATACGTCACGGGGATAAGAAGGGGGCAACACTCCCATAAAAAATAAAACTAGAACAAAGAATCCATCCTAACAAGGTGCGACACAGAGATCATCGCATGCAGAGTAGACAACAAGGGAAACAAAAGAACAAGTGCATGCAGAAGAAAGATAGACAGAGACATAGGAAGTCTCAATGGAAGAAGAAGAAGGGCAGGAGACATGCATGGACACACAGATGCCAGAAGCATCTGAACCAGTACTAGATTCCCAAAGGAAAAGGCTAGGGGAACAAGAAAGTGGCGCTAGGAAGAAATAAAAGGCCCACAAGAAACAAATGGAAACATCATTGACAAAATATGATGTAGAGATGATAGCCACGACAATAGAAGATCGATTGTCAAAAGTATGGGAAAATGAAGAAAACCATCGAGCTTCAATTTTGGAATAGGTACAGGAGGTAAAAATTGTGCTAGAACAGTTGAGGATCAAGGTGGAACAACAACAAAAGAAGAAACTGGTGCCAATAAGAAAAGGATAACTTGTCGAAGAGACAGTACAAATCACGGCACAGGGAAGTGCCAACTTTATCATAACACCAAATATGATGTTCATCGATGAGGAAACAACATAGAAGCCCGTGAAGGATATTGAAAAATTGGACTTGGCACTGTCCAAGATTCCAACAAAGGCATTGTATAATTTGTAGGTTAGTGTTGCGCAGGAGATTCAATCCAGAGAAAGGTATAACACAACAAATCTAAAAATAGCACAGGAGGAAAATATAGTACTGAAGGAAGCCATCAACCAAGAAGGGAAGAAGAAAGAGATAGCGCAACAAAAAGTGGATGAGATGGAGAACCAAATAAACGCAGTCTTTCAAGCCATCTCAAATGACACAGCATCAGAGGAAGCATCTTTGGGGGAGAAGATAAAAAATATAGCATAGACTCTGCAACAATATAAAGAGAAGATCAAGGAACTTGAGGAGCGCACAATACCTACTACTCCTCCAACAGTTTGAACGCAATGAGAGAAAGATGTGACAACAGTTGCAGAAAAAATCACGCAGAACATACATAGAGTGGCATAACTACTGGAAAAGAGTGACCAACTATGGACACAACTATTAGAGGATGGGAGCCTATAAGAGCTGCAAGGAAAGGAAGATAAATTTGATGCAAGAATGGTAGATGTCAAGCAGCGACAAAGGACAATGTCACTACTAGAGAAGATCAAGATGATTGCAGAAATGAAGAACCTTCAGGTAGAAGAAAAAGTGGTGCAGGCACAAAATATCACAAGGAAGGCTCATTTGGAGCCTCTATAAGAAAAGGCATAACAATTGGTCATGGAAATCGATGCAAAAAAAGTGCACCTCGAGCAGATAGACTTGGAAGGGGGAGATATCCTATGACCACCAGTCGACGTGCAGGTGGTTGAAGTAATGACAACAAGGCAAAGCCAGGCTCAGGAGAAGTGCCAAAGGGAAGCAAGCATGTACGAAGCACTAGCACAAGCAATGATAGATGTTGGATTTAGGCAGTGAATCGGGACGAGTCATGATGTCAGTGTTGGAGGTCGGTTGGGCACAGGCCTGGTTTTGGGGGGAAAGCACGATGTGGTAGACAGATCCACATGCAGAAGAAGAAGTACATGTAAGGTAGACACACATGCAAGAAAAGAAACATGTGCAAGATAGACGCACATGCAAAAGAGGAAAGCATGTGAGGCGCGCATGAAAGAAGACCTAGCCATGATAGGGTTAGGTTTTTGGTAAGAAGATGTAATGGATGGTAAGCCAAAAACATGTATAAGTAGGCAGCTAGGAGGTCTAGGTCGAAGGTTCGGGTCTTTAGGTTTTAGTTCCTTTTTGGTTGGTGATTCTTACTAGGTTGGAAGAGATGGAATGGTTGTAATTCCGATCTATGTTGTAAGTTGTTAGGCTGAGGAGAGGAACTAAGCTAGATCTTGAGGGTTAAATCGTAGGCTGAGGAGACTGGTGCGATCTAGTCCGCATCATTGCATATCTCTACCTGTTTAGATGGAGAGTTGTAATGCGCGAGGCCCTGTAGTTTTGGATCCATAATAATAAAAGAGTAGAGCAACCAAATCTTTGTGGACATATCTTAAGAGGGGTGAACTGCGGTAGATGATTTGTTATGTAATTTAATGTTATGTATCTCCTTTGTTAGTAATGATTAGATGTTAAAAAAAAACGTGAATGACTAGAGAGATTTGATATTTTACCTGCATGAACAAGAATGATAGGGTATTCCATATAAGATGAATGCTAAAGTAATAAATGAAGACTACAGAGTTTAATCACAGATCCCCTCTCATTTCCTAGGTTGCAAGCGCTTGAGCATTGCAACCACCAATAGAGCTATCCCGGGTGAGACTGCGCAGTGGATCCTATGTATTGCATTGCCTTCTAGTTTACTAGGAGGGTCGATAGTTTTAAAGGGGTTTTGTTGGAAACTAAGTGGACCTAAACTTGGGTCAGCCCAAAAAGGGTAGTAAGAGTTAAGTCTAACCAACATAGGGTGAAACATTCTTTTTTCTGGGATGGTATGAAACATGACGTTCGTAATTTTGTGGAAGAATGTGATGTTTGTCAATTGAACAAGGGAGAAACATTCAAATCCCCTGACACACTACAACCACTTCCGATTCCACCTATTATTTGCAAGGATATCTCTATGGATTTCATTGTTGTCTTACCTAAATTAGAAAATAAGTTAGTCATCATGGTGGTAGTTGATTGTCTTTCCAAGTATGCTCATTTCTGTACTCTTCAACACCCATTTACCTCCTCCACTATGGCTCAATTTTTCATGGATCATGTCTTCAAACTTCATGGCATGCCTCATTCTATTGTTTTTGATAGATATCCCACTTTCACCAACAATTTTTGGCAAGAACTATTCAGGATACAAGGCACCCAATTGCATCTCAGCATCGCCTATCATCCCCAGACTGATGGTCAAACTGAAGTTGTCAACAAGTGTTTGGAAACATATTTGAGGTGTTTTTCATCTGAAAGGAAAAATCAATGGGCTTAATGGTTACCACTAGCTAAATGATGGTACAACGCTTCTTACCATACAACTACTCGCATGACTCCTTTTGAAGCAGTATATGGACAAAATCCACCTTCAATTCTCTCATACATGCCCGGTGTCTCAAAGGTCTAGGCCATTGACCAAACTCTTATAGTTCAAGAGGCTATTCTCCATATCGTAAAAGTGAATTTGGTCATGGATCAGAATCGCATGAAGCAACAAGCAGATCAAGGTTGCTCAAAATGTCAATTTTCTGAAAGGGACCAGGTGTTTCTTGTACTGCAACCTTATAAGAAAACTTCACTCAAGGCCGACCATTGTCAGAAACTAGCGCCCAAATTTTATGGTCCTTATACAGTTCTCAAGCGCATGGGAGAGGTAGCCTATCAATTAGCTTTTCCCAGTCATTCTAAGCTACATCACGTTTTTCATGTCTCCTGCTTAAAGAAGGTGATTGGAACCAAGTGTTTAACTCAAACCAGTCTTCTCGAGTTGGATGAAGAAGGCTCCATCTGGTTGTATCCACAAGCATTCAACGCACCATCAAGGAAGTGTTAGTATAGTGGAAAGATACAACTCCAACAGATGCCACCTGGGATCCATCTACCATTTTGAAGCGATTTCCTTATCTCAAGCATTGAGGAGAAGGTTGTTTTTAAGGGAGAGGGCATGTTAGGGACCTAACCTCCCTAACCCCTCACATAGGTAGAATAATATATTTTCCATGTAATAAAGACCAATATTAATAAGGCCTAATAATAAGGAAGAATAAGTCAAATGTAAGAAGACCTAATCGAAGCTTATGCTTCTAGAAGATCTTCCTCTAGATTGTTCCTTTGGTAGATGGATTTAGTATAAATAGAAGTCAAGGGCATGAGAGGTTTTTTTCTTGAGAATTATTGTAATAGAGCCCTGCTTTGCTGGAGGTTGTCCCCTCGAAAAGGAAAGTGAACATTGTTTCCTATCAATAAAGGAATTATTCTTGTGTCGTGGTTTCATCTATTGTGTTGGTCTACTGTTATTCTCTACAATATTTATGTTTCGACTATTACAATAGATCTGGTACATTACACTTATACAGAATATTAATATTTGAATTATAATATTAAAAATAAAATAGTACAAAGTTGAGAATTACATTAATTATCTAGCAACTATAAATCATAACATATATTCTTAATACACTTCTACATAGTCAAAACCAAAACCAAAACTGTTTCTTTGAATTGCTAAATAGACATACAATCCTCTTTGATTCATAACACATTCTAAGCAGGGCCATAACTATTTCTTTAACCGTCAAATCCACATATGGTCCTCTTTAAGCAATCTAAATGTTTATGTACCATACCATATTTAAGAATGGAAATAACAAAATTCATTCATTCTTTCAAGCTATCAAACTTGCATCCAAACTTTAAGATTGTCAAAAAACTAACACCAAAGGAAAAAAAGTCCAATACAATGCTTCACTAGACCGAGTTAACCTTTGGATAGTTGTCAAGCATCAACTGGGTTTTCGAAGTCCATGCACATGATTGGACCCTTTGAAGGGAGCTTAACCTACAATACAAAACAAAGAAGCATCCACATAATTTAGTTTTGCACCTTGAACATATTTCCTAACTAAATGAAATGTTCAATCCTCCACCTAAAATCAATGTATCCCTCCATGCACTCCACGAGGTCAATCATATATGTATCAAAGAATATAGAAAACTATGAATTAGAAACCACTCTAAGTTGGTATTCCACAAAATGATACATTGGAACATAGGATCAAAGTTGCAAACAAAACTTTAATTTAGATCATTGTTACTTAACAATTTCCTTCGTTACTTATGATTTCATAGGTGTATATGGCAATAGTAAATTTGTGAATGCTCATGTAATACTCCTACACTTTCTATTGCATGCTAACACTCAAGCTATGATTACTATTGGAAGGTCTCATTGATAAAAAAGAATCAAAGGTCAACCCTAAAACATATGTTCAATGATCTAGGTTTAGTGTAGTTACTTTGGAGTGGTATAAATAAACAATCTAGGATCATAAGTGAAACTTGAAATGTCTCATCAAGTTACATGGATATTGACAAAAAATATATAGCAATCTAACCAATAAAAACAAATACATATCGATCCAACCAATAAACATATCAAAGGAAAAGGGAAGTTCAATGTCAAAGAATAAACATATCAAAGGGAAGGGGAATTTTAATGTCAAGGGACATAGGCAACAACACAAGAACATGTTTAATTGATGTAGAAAGAAAAAACATATTGAATCTTGTAGAATCAAAATTGGAAGAAAGGGAGTTTCCAACAAGACTTTGGTTCACTTCACTAATAAGTTTGACACATTATTATGTTCTCCATCTAGATTTCGTAGTGTACAAGTCTAGGACAAGTTTGACAAAATAGAAAAACAAATTATTGATGCATTCCATGATTTCAATGTCAAAGAAAAATATTGCCACGCACCACAATGCAATTTCAGTGTCAAAGAGAAATGCGAACAATCCACATAAGATGGCATTGATGTCTAAGCAAATGCACTATTGGGATTAAAAAAAACAACCCACATAAGATGGCATTGATGTCTAGGCAAATGCACTATTGGGATTAAAAACAAAAT